>JAXCLQ010033193.1:0-25155 GCA_035584115.1 Cedrela odorata | reverse complement strand
CATGTTTGAAATACACAGGAGATTGTTTAGAAGAAAAGATTTATGAGGAGAGTTTAAAGTTGTTGAACCAGTGTGAGTTATTTGTAATTCAAATCCATCTCTTATCATCATATGATCACCTCCGTTATATGGGTTATGTAAATAGAGATTTTCCAGATCAGCTGTTACATGATGTGATGTGCCATTATCTAGAAGCCAGGTTTGATTATTATTCATTATGGCTGTATAATTTGCTTTTGGCTGCCATGGTGTTGATGAGTTATGATTGTGTAACTGCACAGGTTGCAATTTGTAGGATGGACACTTCTTGGCAGTGTGCCGTTGAATGCAACAGAGTTGGCAATAGCCAAGGTACGAGCGTTGTAGTTGCTGATTAAAGTTGTTTTGTGATAGTCTTGTATTCCGATTTGGGTTGTAGGTGTTTTGGTTGATTCCTCTATTGTTGCGCCAATTGTTATTGGTGTGAGTTGTCACATTGGCTGTTATTGGGAACATTGTTTCAGGTTTTGAAGTGTTTAGAGATGCCTTAAAATTGAGTAACTTCTCATGAAGTTCTTCGAATGTGATAAGGGTGCCTCTGACTTGTATAGCTTGGGCCAGCTCCTTGTAGTCATCTCCAACAACCTCTAAAATTTTCTCTGTAAGATCGTCTACATCATAAGGTGTACCAAGAAGTATAAACACATTTGCCCGAGCCTTAATAATTTGAAGAAATTTTGTAATTGTTGCTGACCCTCTAGTCATTTGTCTGATCTAGCCTTTAACTTGCTAAATACATCTTTTGGAAGGCTTTGTATATGTGTTGGCAAGCGTTGTCCACGCTGTTAGTGTTGTATGCCCTAAAACTATTCGTATTGTTGGTTTTGGGCATATTGTATTGAATTACTATTGTAATATGTATTATATATATTTATTAATAAAAGAAATTGTTTCAATATATGTGTGTATGCTGCTTCTTCTATCTATACATACTAATAATAGAATATACATATGAATTATCCAAGATAATTAGATTATCTAAATAGTTTCCTACATATGCAATATTGCACAGACTCACTTTTGTGTGTCTTTGCAAGTGATGCAGAATAGGTCTGCTCTTTTAGGCGATGAGATTGTCTTGCGCATGGTTAATGGAGCAACAGCTGTTGAGGACGCCATTGAGACGTATGAGTTGGGACTTGCTTCAAGACACATTTTGAAGTTAGATAGGGTTTTGTATTATGCTTCTGCTGCACGGAATATTATTTATGTATATATATTATGTAATAATGGTTATTCTATACAGTTTAATGGAAACGAATGTTCATTATATTTTAGAAATGTATATATTTGCAAAACAATTAATATAAATGATTTGTATGTCCTTTAGTTGAATAATAGTTATTCAATTTCTTCCATTACTAATAAAAGAATTAGAATTGAAACGAATTCTAAATATTTGGCATTACAGATTAGGCCATATTAGAGATAGAAGGCTTACTCAGCTCAAAACTAGTAGGTTATTGATCTTATTGTGTTTTGAACCCACTCTAACGTGTGAGTCGTGTCTTCGAGAAAAAATAACCAAATCACCCTTTAAGAATAAAGGCGAAAGATTAAAAGAACTGTTAGACCTTATACATACTGATGTACATGGACCATTCAGTACATTGGCCAGAGGAGGTTTTGAGTACTTCATTACCTTCACCGATGATATGTCATAGTATTGGTATGTGTATTTAATGAAATACAATTCTGAATCATTTGAAAAGTTCAAAGAATTTAAGAATGAAGTGGAAAATTAAACGGGAAAAGTATTAAAGTTCTACGATCAGATCATGGAGGCAAGTACTTAAGTAGTGAGTTTTAAGAGTTCTTAAAAGATAATGGGATTATCTCGCAGTTGACTCCTTCTTTTACACCTCAACTTAATGTTGTATCAGAGAGAATGAATCGTACCCTATTAGATTTGGTATAATCAATGGTTAGTTTTACAGACTTACCATTGTATTTATGGGAATATGCTCTACAGATTGCTACGCACATTCTCAATAAAGTTCATTCCAAATCAGTCCAAAAGACACCATATGAGATATGAAGTGGTAAGAAACCTAGTCTCAATTATATGAGAGTCTGGGGTTGTCTTGCATATGTCAAGTTGATAAAATCTGATAAACTTGATATTAAATTGGAGATGGGTCAGTTTATTAGATATCCTAAAGATAGTTTAGGATATAAATTCTACTTTCCATTTGATTAAAGAATTTTGATCAGTATGAACACACACTTCTTAGGGAAAGAGTTTCTTGAAGAAGGAGGTGCGGGAAGAGAAATCGAGTTAAAAGAAAAGTCTTTTTAGTCTTGATCCGACCATGCTGATACTGGAGAGTCCAGTCAGCAGACTTCTATCCCAATTAATCCAATTCCAACTCGTAAATCTTCTAGGGTTCCTAAATTCCCAGAGAGATATGGATTTCTCAATGAGCAAGATTTTAAATTTTACTTAGTAGGAGCAACAGATCATGGAAATGATCTAAGAAGTTATGAAGAGACAATCTTAGATAAAGATTTAGGAAAATGGCTGGAAGTAATGAAATCCGAAATGAATTCCATGCATGTAAACCAAGTTTAGACACTTGGTAATCCACCAGAGGGAATAGTTTCTATTGACAAAAAATAATTCTTCAAGAGGAATATTGGTAAAGATAGACAAGTTAAGACTTATAAGGCACAACTTGTTGCGAAGGATTATACTCAGAAACAAGGGTTGGATTATGAGGAAACTTTTTCGCCCGTAGCTATGATAAAGTCCATCAGGATCATGTTAGCCATAGCAGCATACTGTGACTATGAGATTTGACAGATGGATGTAACGATAGCATTTCTTAATGGTTATATTGAGGAAAACTTGTTTATGAAATAGCCAGTTGGTTTTGTATCCTCTGCTGAGCCACATAAAATATGCAAGTTACATCTATCTATTTATGGATTAAAGCAAGCCTTAAGAAGTTGGAACATCCGATTTGATAACACATTCAAATCGTTTGGCTTCATAAAAAACTCGGATGAGTTTTGTGTATACAAGTGGGTTAAAGATCATGCGATTACATTCTTGATACTATATGTAGATGACATATTATTGATGGATAATGATGTATGCATGATGACAGAGGTTAAACTTTGGTTATATAAAACTTTCTCCATGAAAGATTTGGGTGATGCAACCTATATTCTCAGGATTTGAATCTATAAAGATAGATTGAAGAGGATAATTGAATTATCCCAAAAGTTGTACATTGAAAAGATACTGAAGAGGTTTAGCATGGAGAACTCTAAGAGTGGTCTCTTGCCCTTTAATCATGATCTTTATCTTTCTAAAGATATGAGTCTGAAGACTAATGAAGAGTAGCAGTGGATACGTAGTGTCCCATATGTATCAGCTATTAGCAGCTTGATGTACGTTATGTTATGTAATAGACTTGATATAGCCCATGCAGTAAGTGTTACTAGTAAATATCAGGCGAATCTGGGAGAGAAACATTGGTCAGTAGTGAAAACAATCCTTAAGTACTTGAGAAGGACTAAGGATTTGATTCTGAGTTATAGATCTCAAGAGTTGAGTATTCATGGGTACTCATATTCTGATTTTCAGTCAGATGCGGATGATAAAAAGTCTACATTCGATTTCATCTTTTTGTGTAATTAAGGTGCTATTAGTTGGAAAAGTTTCAAGTAGACGATAACAACTGACTTCACTACAAAAGCTGAATATATTGCTGCTTCAGAAGTAACTAAAGAAGCAATTTGGATGCGTAAGTTCATATCTGAACTAGGTCGTTTCTAGCATGGCTTATCCGATAAGTGTATTATGTGATAATACAGGTGCTATTGCACAAGCTAAGGAACAAGAGCACATTAAAAATAAAAACATATCTAGCATAAATATCACATTTTGAGAGAACTTGTTGGCGCTAAAGAGATTTTAATCGAGAAGACATTTTCATAAGATAACATCACTGACCCTCTCACTAAAGCGATGACCTTGAAACATCTGGACCAGCATCTTGAGCAGATAGGTATTAGGTACTACAGCGAATGGCTTTAGTGCAAGTGAGAGTTTATTAGTATTGTATGCCCTAAAACTATTTGTGTTGTCGGTTTTGGGCATATTGTATTAAATTACTATTGTAATATGTATTGTACATATTTATTAAAAAAAAAAATTGTCTTAATTCATGTGTGTATGCTGCTTTTTCTATCTGTACATACTAATGATAGAATATGCATATGAATTATCTAAGATAATTAGATTATCTAAATAATTTCCTACATATACAATATCAAATGGGCATCGATGTTGCATAATAGGCACACTGAATATCTCTAATAAGTATCATGAGATGATATTAATGCAGGTGACATGATAGTCATATCATTAGGACATTAGTGTAGATTAACAACTAGAGAACTGTTCTTCAAACGTGACCAAAACTATGACCAATCACACGAAAGTATGTTGTCAATAATTTATCATATAATTATACTAGTGTGTTAACTACTCCTTAAACTTGAGACATCATAGTTGTTGATTGGTATAGATGCATATGGTTCATATGGTGTATAAATACAAAACTAATCACGTCTTATATACACAAGCCAGTTTGGTTATGTGTTGTTTATATCGAGATGCAAATAATTATTCGATGGAATCCGTTGACTCGATACAGAGGATTTCGAGGTTCCATTGACTCTCCTAGACGAATATTAGTAAATGGTTAAAAACAAAGTCTTTGGCCAAAGTATATATGTTATATGAAGAGTTCGTAATGACAAGTTCAGCACGTATTAACTAATTATCCGCATATGATTAAATTTAGGATTTTGACATCCGTAACCTCTAATTTAGTTGGGATTAGACGAACGGAAGGAGATTATTTACAAAGAATGTATAATTAATCATAAAAAAGTTCGATGAAGAGTTTCCTCATTGTGCTTTAGGGATTATGGCATGTTGCTAGAAATTAACCATAGTCGTTGAGCTTCTGAATTATTTGAAACGAACTCAATAAGATCGATTTCAACTCACAGCTAACTCCATAGTGAACCCAAGAGGTCACAACCAATAACTTGTGTTCTTCCTTGCTATGAGAGAGATTAAATATTATTCGCAAGAAAGCTATCACTCACGGAGATAATATTTGGCCAAAAAGTGTAAATGGTTTATACGTTAAATAGTTTAACAAACATAAGAGTTTTATAAATTGACCCTGAATGTAACTTAGAGTAAGTTGAAAAATTGTATCAATATTTAAAATTATAAATAGAATTAAAATAAACTTGGTCAAAACAAGTTTGACCAAATTTAGGGTCAATTTATAATTATTTTAAAATATGAGGGCCTAAGTAATATTTTATATTTACTATTGAAAAACTTGTTGGACAAACTTTGGGACTTATTTGTCTTTGACTAAAAGACTAATGGCACTTTAGTAAATGAGAAATATATATATATATATATATATGGCCATTTCCTAGTTTTTGGAATTAATTTTTTATTATTATCAAAAATATAAAAAGCTCTCTTTTTCTCAAGCAAAAGGCCAAGGCAAGGATGGCATAAGGGGTTTAATTTATTGGAGATCTTGTAATTTCAAGATTTTTCACTTCATCCCTAAGCTAATTGTTAGCTTAATTGCATGTATTATTGATTAATTTTGTGAAAATATTGATTAAATGCATGATTAAATGCCATAAACCCTAAAATGATTAATTTCACCTCATCAACACTTTCACATGCATCGTTGGTGTTTTGGCATTAACCATAAACGGGATGATTTTGAGAGAGATGGAGCCAATTATGGCATTAAGGATTAGTTGGTACTGACAAATACAAAGTGAATAAACTAGATTCAAGGTAGTAGTGTTGTTGTTGTTGCTGAAGGGCAAGGTTTAAAACCATTTAGATAACCAAGAAGATCATAGCCAACGAAGAGAGTTTGAAACTACAATTTCCATGATAAGTAATTGGTTGATGTGAGTTTGAGAGGGGTTTGTGCAACTACATTGATGGTGATTAAGGTGTTGTTGGGGTTATTAGTGTTTCAAAGGGTGGCGGAGTTAGACTGGTTGGCTGCCATTGTAGTTTTTTTTTTCATTCTTTTTTTCAGAAACAAAGAAGAAGGAAGAGAAAGGGAGAGCCTCTACTACTCTAATACCATAAAGGCTTAGAGGAAATGATGATAAAGCTTCATATTATTCATTGATTTACAAAAGCCAATATATACAATAATATACAGCAACAAGTACAATAGATTGCAAACAGATTACCTATTCTACAGGTTTATTACATTTGAATATAAATTTAAAATACTTTGAACAGGTAAACTCGGATAATTATTTCAAAATACTTTGAATAGGTAAACTCTTATAATCATGAAGGAGAATCCTCTATCAATAATCTAGGAGATTAGCATAAAAGATGTGGGCATTATGAGTTTGTTGGCAATCAATATGGGTATGATCAAGGGCATTGGTTTCATCGCCACATCTGATCGTAGCCTTCTCTAAGGCTACTGTGGCTTTCTTTGAGCAACGATCCCAGTGAAGTCATTGTTGATTTGTTGTTGGTTTGTGTAGTAAATGTTAGATAGTATATTCCAAAATATACTATCCCACAAGGTTGCATGAATTTAAATATTAGAATTGATGGCATGAGTTACAAAAATGAGTATTACAAATTTTCATAAGTAACAAAAATGAGTGTTACAAATTTTCATTCATTTTAAGAGTTACAAAAAATTCAATTTTGAATTCAATTTTGATAGTTTCATAAGATTTGAATTCATGCCATTATTTTTACATAAATAGTTTTGTAACAACTATATTCTTGCTACTATAAAAGAGGGTTCTTAGACACAAGTTGAAATAGAAGAAAAGAAAAAAAATCTCCTATTCTTATCTACTTTCTTAGTTTGCTTGGTTCTTATTGTTGTTGTTCTAAAATTATTGCATTTGGGAGTGCACCCTTGCAACAATATAGCCATTGTATCTTGGAGTACAGACCTCATATCTAACATCTTTATTGCACCAGGGTATTATCCCAGAAGGGTGGAATTCTATTCTTTAGAACAGTGAATACACGCCTTGGCATTCTTCTTATTTTTTTGTTTTGCTGTATTATTGTTGTTGCTGTTGTTTCTTGCTGTGTTGTTGCTATTTCATTGTCTACTACTGTTTCTTGCTTGCTACAGCTGCTTACTGTGCTATTGTTGATTTCATTATTGTGTCAAGCCCCTACTTGTAGGGTCCACACTTGACAACTGCCATAGACCCTCGAGATACATTCTTATCCCTGACATTTCATTCAAGCTTATAAGGCTGCTTGGGTACCTGTACCCTTTCTACTCATTTACATGCATCTCAAAATAAGTTTCAAAACAGTTCATAAATGCATTCACATAAATATGTCTCTCTGAGACAGTTCCCAAATCATCCCACCATGGGCATATATTTAATTTAAGATATATGTAAAATACTTATTAATTTATATAACATCTGTTTATAATTACATATATAAAACAGTTTTATAAAAGATACTCAGTGAACTAATCTGTCTAAGTCTATGAGTCGAGAGTATTAACTGTATCTGAAGGTGTTATACCTTTTATTGATCACCACCACTTGCGCAATGCACTTCTTGATCTCGATCTCCTGAAAACTGAGAGGTGAGAGGGGTGAGTATATGGGGATATATTCCGTGAGTGGACAAAAATATACTTTAATAAAATCATTGTTAATGTACATAAAATAATTCTATGTTGATAAAAACATTGCTTGTCATTCAAATTACTAGGCTAGCTCCTGTTCTCGGTGATTACCTTGGCCGTGATAGTCCTAAGACCGTTAGTGGGCTTTATGAACTAAAAGCAATGCTCATTTTAATAAAACCATTTCATTTTTAATATAAATAATGCATGTCGTCTTTTTAAAACTGGCCCACCACTGACATTCGCCTTGAGTAGTCATATGGTAATACTCATGACTGTCTTTGATAATCCCGTAGGTGGACAACTCCATATCATCATATCAACCCATATAACTGCTCCACCTGCGATGCACTCACCTAGGTAGCCTCTCATAGGTCCATCCCTAAGTTACTACCCTGTAACTACAGTCACATACAACTCTTGGCCCTCCTGGCTATATCACCATTACAATGCCGTAAGCATATATATATATATATATATATTCAAAATCAATTCATTTCACTCTCAATGTCAATATAAAGCATACATTTTCAATGTCAAACTTGGCCCCTGGCCATTCACATTTCAAATTAATAAACAGGCCATCATATATATTTCAAATCAACAATGTTTATCTATTTCTTATTTCATAAAACAGTAAGTGCATAAAATAGTTCAAAAACATAAAAACAAGTTTAAAATCCACTCACTGGTAAGGGAGGGTCAACACTCCCACAATTACTCTTTACGCCCACTAGGTTCCATTATCGTGTGTTCGGCGCCTAATATCACACATGCATAGTCTTATTAATTTCAATATTCCAAATCATTATATCGTGCACTAAATGCGATGTTTATATATAACTTGTCCATAATTCCTTAGTTTAACACATATTACATTACGAGGCCATTTATCCGATTCCCAACAACGGAATCCCATGACCATAATTATCCAATTTCACACATATTTTTATTACAACGCTTCAATTGTCACTACTTTAATGTTATTATCGTTTCCAAAACATCATTCCATGATATCCCAAATTTGTATTTCCATGTAAAACGATTTTACACATTTCAAGCAATATTCAACGCATGAATATGTCTTCATAACTTCCATTTGTCGAAAATACACAATTCAACATTTATGTCATATGTGCATATATATATATATATAATTAATTCAAACAACATTTAACGCAAAATCAACTTCATATACTTCCAATCATTACTATAAAGCACTAATTTACATTTCCTATACAACGACTTCGTATACTTCTAATCATTACTTCAATCATTACTACGTTTTTCGAATTCGGTCGACCGTTTTTGGTGCTATAGTAATTGCTACAGTGATAACTATAGTAATTCAATTTTTTACTATTAAAAATCTTGTGATTTAGTCCTTGAGATTTTGCAATTTGGTCCCTTTTTCAATTTTAAAAAAAAAACAACTAAATCCATATTAATTATTTTATTAAGTCAATTAAAGTTCTCTTAAGCCTCGTTAATGTATCAAATAAATTTTGAATCATCATGTTTGATACTGAATATTCTTAAATGATCATTTTACTCTTGTGTTCAAAGAACAAGGTTTACAATTGTGTTGGTGTTATGTTACTGCTGTGTTGCTACTATTTTACTACTATGTTGCTGCAATGTAGCTACTATTTACCTTGCCATTTTCTAACAATCTAAAGAATAGAAATTTATTTCACTCCACAATAGAAGCTGCAATGATTATTGCTAAGTCCTTACCCGACTTCTCCAATATCGAAACTTTTGATGGTAACCATTTCAAACATTAGGAATGTTAAAGTATTTGATACCTAGGATGTTTACAATCTATTGGACTACCTTAAAATGGGACCACCAACGGAAGACACTCTAAATTATGCTTAAGAAATGGAGTGATGGATCGTCAAAAATATAGTATGTCGACACACCATTCTCAACACTCTTTCGACTAAACTTTATGACATTTATTTCAAGTATACATTTGCTTTTGAAATTTGGGAATTAATGAAGAAAAAGTATATTGCTAAAGATGCTGGATCTTAAAAATATACTATAGGTAATTTCTTAAAATTTAAAATGAACGATGGCAATGATGTTTCCTCTCAAATTCATGATTACCATTTATTAGTAAATGATTTGAAAAATGAAGATGTTAATTTACAAGAATCTTTTATAGCTGGTTGTTTAATTGAAAAACTTTCGGAGTCATGGGGAGATTTTAAAAATAATATGAAACACAAGAGGAAACATATGAGCCTTAAGGACTTAATTGTACACATAAGAATTAAGGAGAAGAACAAGCTCAAAGATGAAGTTGAAAGAGCTAAGGAATTTAATTCCAAGGCAAATGTTGTTAAGAATAAGCCTCCTCACGAGAAAAAGAAATAATTTTTTGAACAATAAGTGATTTTTTTAATAATAACAACAAAAATCCTAGTTTTAAAAGGAAGGCACAATGTTATATTTGTGGAAAACTTGGACACTATACTAACCAATGTAGGCATGGGTTCAAAAGAGAGACCAAAATCCTCCTAGAGCTAATTTGGCTGAAGGAGATGATGAAATTATAGTTGCAGTTGTAATCTCCGAGGCAAATATGGTTTCTTGTGGAAATAAAGATTGGGTTATTGATTCTGGAGCTACTAAACATGTGGTGACAGAAATCTATTTCATGATTATTTACCAATAAAAGAAGGAGAAGAATTCATCTTTCTTAGAGATTCTTAATCCATGCCAGTCTTAGGCAAAAGAAAAATTCTTCTCAAGCTTACCTCTGGAAAAACCCTTTCTTTTAGCAATGTATTGAATGTTCCAAATATTCGATATAATTTAATTTTCATATTTGTACTTGGAAAATAGGATTAAAAATGTTTTTTGAGAGTGATAAAATTGTAATGACCAGAAATGGGGTTTTTGTTGGGAAAGTTTATAGTTCTGGTCAACTATTTAAACTTAATGTACTTAATGTTATCATGAATGGTTAAGAAATTTCTTAATAGATCTTCCCATAACAACTCACCCTTATACTTCTATAGCTATACATTGTGATTGTCAGACTGTTATAGCTAAAGCCAGAAGTAAAATATATATTGGGAAAAGCAGACATATTCGCTTGAGACATAGTATTAAAAAGTAGTTGCTCGAATCTAAGATAGTGAGCCTAGATTTTGTAAGGTCAGAGTTGAATTTGGCCGATCCTCTGACAAAACCACTAAATAAGATATTAAAGGAAAATATGTCGAAGGGGATAGGACTTCTGCCTAGAATATAAGACAAGAGTGATGGTAACCCTACTTATGTAATTAGAGGTACTATGAAATAGGTTCATAAGGGTAAAAACAAGTCACTTTTTGCCATGTAACACTATTGTTTTAATATACGAGTCTTCCCAATGGTAAGATAATGTCTACTGCAGTGTTTAAAGGTTGAGGAAAATACTCTTAATGAATTACATAGCCTTATTTGGTGGTGTATTTAACTACATGACGCACTTGATGGAGATTCACCTATATGAGTGTGGAATTGGGTCGAATCTTAAGAGCTAGGTAGGTATCTCTAGAGTGCTCATGAAAACCAAGATGACATAGGGCCATTAAAGTGCCAAATCGTAGAACAACAATATTGATGTCAGAATTTAATGTGAAAATCTTGTCCTCTGTTTTGCACCAAAAGAGCATTGATTCATAGAAACGATAAAGTTTTACCAAGTTCTTGTGAATTACAATTAGATGTTCAGTGGTTGGTGCATAGCTTGAAAAGCACCAATATACTTTCATTAAATTCAAGTGAAGAAATATTGTATATTTTGGAATATGAGGGGGATTTTAGTAAATATTGGATAGTATATTCCAAAATATATTATCTCACATAGTTGCATAAATTTAAATATTAGAATTTATGGCATGAGTTACAAAAATGAGCATTACAAATTTTCATAAGTTATAGAAATGAGTGTTACAAATTTTCATTCATTTTGAGAGTTAAAAAAAATTCAATTTTGATATTTTCATAGGATTTGAATTCATGCCATTATTTCTACATTAATAGTTTTGTAACAACCATGTTCTTGCAACTATAAAAAGAGGGTTCTTGGACATAAGTTGAAAGAGAAAAAAAAGAGAAAAAAACTTCCTATTCCTATCTACTTTCTTCGCTTGCTTAGTTATTATTATTGTTGTTCTAAAATTGTTGCATGTGGGAGTGTACCCTTACAACAATATAGTCCTTGTATCCTAGAGTATAGGCTGCAGATCTAACATCTTTATTGCACCAGAATATTATTTTAGTGGGGCGAAATTCTATTCTTTAGGACAGTAAATACATGCCTAGACATTTTTTTGTTTTGCCGTGTTGCTGTTGTTGCTGTTGTTGCTACTGTTTTACTGTACTACTCCTGTTTCTTGCTCTGCTGCTGCTGCTGCTGCTGCTTACTGTGCTACTGCTGATTTCCTTGTTGTGTTGGTGCTGATTTCCTTGCTGTGTTACTGCTGTGTCGCTGCTGTATTACCGCTGTGTCGCTGCTATGTAGCTGCTGTTTACTTTGCTGTTTTCACTGGGTTGCTGCTGGTTTTCCTTGCTGTTTCACTGCATTGCTGCAGCCATTTTCAAACAGTTTGCTTGCCAAAAAGAACGCACTTAAATTGTTATCGACAAGGAGTCAAGACTATGAATTTCTACTGTGTAATTTTGTTATTTTATAGGAAGAAAGTGGGAAGAATCGAGAGCATTTTGATTTTCTGTTTGTTTGTGAATTGAGTTGTCCTTGTCATTAGCTGCCACGTGGTATATGTTACAGACACGTATTATCATTGACCTGCCACGTAACTGTCTGTTGTGCCGCTCGGCAGAGATCGATGGATCTGGACCCATTATTGCTATCCCATTTGGCTTTATATATATATACTATTAATATAATCGCGTTACTAAGACTTTAACTTACAAATTAGATGTTTAAATTTGTTACTGGTTTAATTTTAACACGAAATATTGGATTTTAAGTTAGTATTTTAAAATCTTAAAATTAAATAATTACATAAACATAAAATCTTTATACGAAATAAGCAATTATAAGTTTCACTTATATTAAATTCAATTTTAGGTGTTATTAAATATGATATATATATATATATAAATATAAGTTTTTATTTATTTATTTATATTCAAATTTTAAATTCATCGTCGATTTTACTCACTCGGAGCGGTCCATACTATATGAGTGTAGAAATTATCTGTGTTGAACGTTTTGAATGGTATTATAAGAATGTATTTAGTTGGAGGGAATGAAATGAATTCTTTAAAAAAATGAAAATTCACTTATATAGTTTGAAGAATTATTATTCCCAAAAAAAATCATGATTCCTCTTTTCTTTAAGGACGAGGAATCACAATTTTCCCTTCAAATAATTTTATTTCTCATTTATATATTTTATTATAATTAATTTAATATAATTATTTTAAATAATTAATTATTAAATTATTTCAATTATATTTAATATTTTTAAAAAAATTATATTATGAAATTTAAATAATTAATTAAAAAATTGTATAATATCCCTTCCTTTCCTTTTCAGTTTTATTTCTAAATTTATTTCCGTTCTTCAAACTAACTATAGCCTAAGAGTTTAAATTTTATCTCTCACATTTCTTTCCTAATTAATATTGCGAGAGTAGGGAACGCTTTTGTTGGATGCAAATTTTTATAGTAATTTTATAATATCAATTATAAAAACAAAATTGATTAATAAATCAATCATAAATAGATAATATATAATGTGGAGGTTTGAGTGCTCTAACCCTCTTAAGCCTTACAAAGATATTTTGAGAAAATAACTTTTAATTTCAATTTATTTTATACAATTTTTATAGTGTACAATTATGCTCCAAGTTAAAATTGACAAACTATTTTAAAGTTATTATCATTTGGCTATTCAAACTTTGGCCACATAACAATATGTATCAAATTCTAACACAACATTATTCAATTATATTATAAATAATATTACATCGAACTATAATACTGTTACTTTTGTCCATAAATTTGTAAAAAGAACAAGAGCAATTACTTTTATACTACTACATATTAAAAAATGTTGAAAATTAGTAATTATAACTCTAAAGTTATTAAATCTTATAAAATTGATATAAACAAAAAAAATTAAATAAATAATCAGTGGCAACACCATATAACAGCCGCATCACCACCATCATTGTCACTAGCCAACGATCAAAGACTTCAAAAAAACTCTAATTATATATGTTGGATTATATCATGATATCACCAAATTTAAAGACTTTAAAAAAACTCTAATTATATATGTTGGATTATATCATGATATCACCAAATTTAGAGAACGATCAAAGACTTCAAAGAAACTCTAATTATATATGTTGGATTATATCATGATATCACCAAATTTAGAGATAGAAGATGATAATAATAACTAAGGGACTATATAGGTTTCGGGTCGACCCGGAACCTTGTAGAATTGGACCGGTCGGTTCGATTCCTGAACCAGAATCAATTTGTTTAGGTCCAGTTCTAGTATTAGAAAACTGAATTATTTTGGTTTGGTTTCGATTTTCTATTTTATGAAACCGAACCTGACCTGCCTGACCCAAATTCGACCCGACCTAAAAAAAACTAAAATAACAAACGTTAGAATCTTATCTAATCCTAATTTGATTGCTCTCTTCTGTTCGCTCTCCTCCAAATTGAATCGCTCTCTTCACTCTCATCTCCTTCAAACCCCAACGAGATTTCAATTCATTAGCCAAGTCTACTAGTAGCAAAGAAATTAAAGAGGCTTATCGCAACTCATGGGTGTGAAGTTGGATTGGAATACTTCAGTGAAGAAGACTTCAACTGGGATTTCTAATGCTTGAGAGTGCTAAATGCTTTGGAGACATTTGGCTTATTGCAACGCCTTGCTTGAAAAATTAAAAGATAAAGCCCAACCTTTGGTAATAGCTTACAACTTTCCTTCTCTTTAGTCTCTTAATGTATATAAATTTCTACATATATATCAGAATATCTGGCAATGTGTCTGATTGGGAAATTTGAATTTGATATGTTTGTTGTTTAGAATTGTTGGCTGGCAATTTTTACTTCACTTTTTAGCATTTGTTTTGCAAAAAGTGATTTTTAATTCTCTGATTAATGCTTTTCTCACCAGTAAGGCTAGAAGTTTGTAAACCTTATTTTTAAGTTAGTTAAAATTGTAATTGTTACTTTTGAGAACTCAAATTTGCTTTAGTGGAAATAGTAAGTGTTTTTTTTTTGGCTTCTAGAAAAATTCTATTTTAGATTCTATGGTGCTATATTGGACATTAGAAGCATATGGCTTGACTTATCTATGAAAAGGGCAAAGCAATAGAGAAAATGTGACGACTTAACTGTATGAATGCATAGGTAAAGATATATGGTCTTAAGAAAAGAGTGGTTTTGTCAATGTATTTGTGTTAATGACATCTTTGAGCATAGCTCAAGATGTGGTACTTATGGTTGCTATCAGGTTAAATTGGTAAGGTTGTTGGCTAAATGTGTATTTATTATTCATTAGCCAAAAACTGTTCATGTTCGCATTGTTGGTGCTGGCTAAGCTATATTGATTGGTGTAATACCTGTTCTAAGCTTGGCCTTTTTTTATTTAAATAGTTTAATAAAACAGCATTGTTATCATCTTCAATAGAAATTAATGAAGTTTATTTTGGTAATTTGTTTGCTTTCATGGTAAAATAACCAGTGTGCATGTCTTGTGTTATTTTGGGGTTTCTGAATCATGTTATATCAACCCATGAGTTGCTGAGGGCATACGGCATAGCATTGCTAATCGACACATGCATACATATGCACACTCACACAAATATAATCAAGTAGGAATAACATATAATGTCCAAACTATGTCACTAAGCATACATATGCACACTTACACAAATATAATCAAGTAGGAATAACATATAATGTCCAAACTATGTCACTAAATTTGCATGTTGAGTTATTATGTTTTTTAACATTATTATCTCTAGTGAAGTGGTGATTGTTTTTGCTTCTATATGTAAGATTGGAAGCTTGTAATTTGCAAAGATACAATGGTGCTTAAAACTTTATGTTGTAGTTAGGTAAACTGGAATATATTTATCTTGAATCTCTCTTGACTTGCTCGCTAATCGTATATAGGTCATGTTCATTTATTTTTATCTATATTTAACTTTTTCAAGATAATGATAGTGACTTGGAATACAAATTGGAAGCTTTCCCAGATGTTAGCAGTGAAGCATTAACTGAGGCTGCTGCATGTGTATAAGTAAGATAAATCATTTTTGAAGAAAAAATTTACTCTAAAATTTTTCATCTTTTAAATTGAATATGTCTTCTTTATATGAAAATTAATTAGCTTTATGGAAGATCACTTCTTCGTATTCCTGTCATTTTCATGATTTAAACATATAGTAGTTGAAGATATGAATTTGTTAATTAATCATGCATTCTCTCACCTTTTCATGAATATCATTTGTCTGGTTGCATTTTTAAAAAGGGTATCCTGTTTTCGGACAGAACCGAAGCGAAACAGAATTGGAATTGAAAAACAGGGTACTGTTGAAAATATGCCCTAGAATCAATCATGTCATATGGTTTAGAGATATCATTCATTGATAGAAATATTTCTGTAATTGATTGTAAAGTTGTTTACGATTAATAAAATGACATTTATATTATTTTGCATTTACAGTTGCTTTATTAAATAAATAATGCAGAATAAGATTTTGTGATGTATTGTGATGTCATGACTCTATCTGTTAGGAGTTGTAGATATGAGTACAGAGTTTTGATTAGAATACATCCAAATCAGTTCCCGGTTAAGCTGATGTCATTTGGGATTATGATATTGCATGATTGACATATTTGATGCTACCAAAGATTAGTATTAGATACTAATAGTTGGGAGACGAGTCTCATATGTCAAGAACATAAACATGGGTGATGCATTAGAGAATGTGTTACTGAGCTTGACTAAACGTGACGAATCACATGAGTGATTATCCACAGTCAATGATAGGTCACACAGTCGTACTAGTGTACCACTAGTCCTTTGATTTGAGGTATTACAGTTGCCATCTACATTGAGGCACATCGTTTACTTGTGTATATCGCACCAAGCTAGCCACGCCTGGTGAAAGAAGCTTGCTGACAATGTATTCTTGGTGTATGAGGACAAGTGATGACCAAGATAGAATCTGTTGGCTTAGATATTTGGAGTTTGAAATTCTAGGTGGGGATGTCATACATGGGATATGAAATCTCTGGCTAGAGTATGTGTTTCCGAAAAGGTGTTTTCGGATACATGATTCTCGTATATGATTTGAGACCTTATTCTTATGATTGAGTTAGAGGTTTGACGATTTTATGACTCATACTCGATCAAGAGTTAACACCAGAGAGACTTTACTACATATACGTACAACTATATGGATTCATTAGTGTCTGGGGTCATGGCATCTTGTTAGAGGTTGCACATGATCATTGGGAACTTTGGATGCAAGGAGTTTTACCAAAGTGATGCGAAATAGTTCGTATCCACTCATGTCCAGCTCATGGTGGATCTAGGCAGTTACACACACATCGATTACTTGATAATGATGGTTATAGTCATATATAATATCATTAAATTAGTTAATGATATTGTTATGATACTTGATCGGATAACAATTTAATTCTTTATTATAAAAAATTAATTTCCTAGCTAAGACGTACTAGCACACGTGTGCGTGAAAAATATTTTAGTAGTAATTCGGATTACATAAATATGATTTACTGAAATATAAAAACTAAGAAAAAGATATTTTTTTATAAGGATATTAATAAATAAATTATTTATTTATTATTGATTAAATAATTGTTATTTGATCAAATGAATCCTTACTTGACAAATGGCACCATGTGATATTACCAAGTGTCTTTTAACATTTAATGTTTAAATGTTAAACATTATACTTAATGATTATATTTAATTATATATGATATAATATTAAAATGTAATCATTATATTTTATTTATTTATATTTTATAAATAAAATAACACACACACACACTCTCTCTCTCTCTTGCTTAATATATATATATATATATATTAATATTGGATTAATATATATATATATATATATACATATAATAAATACATCAAGTTGGTTGATGTTTTTGTTTATGCCAACCACTCAAGCCTTGACACATAGATTGTCTTTGTTTATTTTGATAAATGAAAGGCAAGGGGGCAAGTGGATTGCCTTATTTCATTTAATGAAATGAAAAGGCAAATGGGCTAAGTCGGCTGTGCAGGGAAAAAAACTCAAGTGTTAAGTGTAGATAAGATGCATTGAGATGCTACGTTATCTACCCAAGTAATCTTCCCCATGATAGCATCGACTATGCTTCTTCTTCTTCTCCCTTCTCTGCCAAGAACTTTATTAATGAATAGGTGAGGGTTTTGTTTTGAACAACCCAAAAGAGAGAAAGAAGAGAATAGAGAGAGAAAGAAGAAGAGAAGGAAAGTAGTGAAAGGTGTTTCACGTTCTTCCCTCTCTTCTACAAAAAACTAGAAGTTTTTTAAATTTAGAAAACTTGTTCTTGTGTTTTCATACACGAATCCGGGTAACCAAAACCCGTCAAAGTCAAACTGGTATGTGTGACACTCTAATAAGTTGACGAGTAGCTTGTTCCAGAAGATTAACATATAAGATATGTGTTGATCTTTAGTTTAAATCGTTTAAAATTTTAAAATGCATATACATCCATGTTTATGGTCCTTGAGTAAGCCTTTTCCACAGTTGCCATGTGACGGCAGTGGCTCCCCTTCATCCAGTTCGACTGGAAAGCACCCTGGAATCGATCCCATGCTTTAATCGAGTCCTCCTTTCAAATGATTTCAGAGCCATGATAATAGCATGTATGTATGTTTTAAGATATGTGTATGGATATTGATTTTGTTCATATGGATTGTTTATTATAGCTTGAAATTGATAACATGTTATTTTGAATAAAATGCTATTTATGTTTAAAAGCATGAAAATTTGATTTGTTGAGTTTTAAGTATATGTATGTGTTGATACGAAATGTTAATGGTGATTCAATTTTGTGTTGACATGTATGGGAATATATATGATATATTTAAGAGCATGGAAATGGTTATGATTTGATTTGATCAAATAAAGATATTTGGATGATCACGTTTTATGAAAATGCATGATAATTGACTATGTTAATATGATTAATAGGTGTTATTATGTTTAGAGACTTGAATTAAGTTGTTTTAAGAAGTTTTGGAAACTTTAGAGACATTTTAGACAAGTTTTAGAAACTTATGAAATGTTAAAAATGGCCCAGAATTGATCTGTTGTGATGTTAGTATCAATACCTTTGTGAAAAGGATCGGTACTTACTAGCTAAAATGCATCGAATGTTGATATCTTATGCAAACAGATCGATACAAGAAGGCTCTTTATCATCTCGTACCATTCTATTTCATGAAGTATTGATCTCTTTAAAGAAAGAATCGATACTTACTATTTAAGGGTCGATTGGATCGATCCCCTTAGTGAAATAGATTGATATTTGAAATCTGGGTAGCCATGTATTGATCTATGGCCAGAGAGGATTGATCTGCATCTATGTGAGATGTACATTGATTTCTCTCAAAAGATCGGATTGATACCCTAAGAAGGGAGGATCAATCTGTTCTATATTTTTTCTAAAAAAAGGGAGTAAATTTTTTTTTTATTTTTTATTTTTTTTCATTCTTGTATAATCTCCAAATATCATAACCTTCATTGAGCTACAATTTTAATATGCACTAATTTGATTTGTGTATTTTTTATTATTGAAAAATTCGATTTGTAGAAATTAAAATTTTTTGGGCTTAAAATTATTTCAATCGAACAGAAAAATAATACTTCGAATTAAAAATTAAATTGAATGGTGATTCTAATTAACTTTGATTCAACGGGAATTAATAAAATTCTAGTGGGAGTAAAAAGATGAACATAAATTAACTAATTGATAATGTATCAGTTAAACTCTCTCATAAATTAATTAATTGTTAATTTATATATATAATATGATTAAATATATGATGAGTTAATATTTGATATTGATATCATTTAAAATGATATGAACCTATTGCTAAATAATATGCATGGTGATGTATATTAAATGAGACCTCAAAATGAAAATCTCTTTATTAAATATTAGGTTCAAACCTTCCAATGCAGACAATAGATTACAATTTTCTTTGATGGGATAATCCAATAACTGTTAGATGAAAGCCCTATGTGGTGTCGTAATCTATTTGACCTATTTCTTGATTATGAGGTTTTTGGCCACCAATAATTGTTAGGTGAGGGAGTTTGATTTCGCTCTTTTTTAAGAAAAGACATTGGGTCTAGCTTGACTAGGTTGAGGTGCCAATAACTGTTAGGTGAGATGTCTTTTCCTAGAAGTATATTGATCATATCTTGTAAGGAGTTACAAACAAAAATGAGTTTCTGACTTATTGGGCTTGCTTGACCAATAATTGTTAGGAGGTATTGTGAGTTTGATAAGAATATGATCACCCATGAAAGCTTGTAATATTGTTACAGTTTTCTTATCGAGGGAGTATGGGATATAATTAAAGTAGTAGAGAACTATTTAGTTTAAAGTCCAAAACTAAATAGTAAAAAATATAAATATACAATTAATACATACTGATGTATTTTCCTTTTCTGCAGATATTTCAAGAGTTGAATCTTTTTTCAAGTGAAAGAATATTGAACCCTCTTCTTAAAATACTTGACATTCCTATTTACCTTTGACCAGTTTGTTGCCAACTATCAGATGAATAAACTGGAACAAACTCTTCCTGGACTTATGAATAAAATTGTTTCATTTCATAAGAGAATTTTAAAAGGTAAAGGGAGGGAGACCATTCTTGCTACAGTGTCTTATAGTAAGATGTCTAAACTGTAAGGCAAGAAGTCCTCTAGGGTTGGACCCAATGGAAGAGTCTCCAAGAACAAGAAAAAAAAGGTTAAAGGCAAACGAGTTGCCAATAGCCAAGTTAATAATGAGTGTCATCATTGCAATAAGCTCGGACATTGGAAGAGGAATTATCCTTTTTACATAAAGAGTGTGAGACAAAAGAAGGTGCAATATACGCTATCTTGTTATGTTATTGAAACTAAATTAAGTATTAGTTCAGATTCAAATAGCTGGATAATTGATTCAACTGCCACTTCACATATATGTATGTCGTTATAAGACCTTCACAGTAAGGAGTCACTGAAGAAGAGTGCAGTGACGTTAAAGATGGCAAATAGAGTAATGGTTGCTGCCACTTTCTCATGGAAATCCAGAATTGTTCTGCCTTCAGGTCATGTTTTTGTATTGTACAAAACTTTATATTTTGATACAGCCAATAAAAACATTTTATCTGTCCATCAAATGTGTAAACAGGGTTGCACATTTATGTTTGATGAATGTAAATATTTGATTTATTTGAGAAATAAATTGATTGGCAGTGCTTGAATATAAATAGTTTATATGCTCTTGAGACCAATGAAATAAACATGACTGATACTGTTAATAAGAAAAGATCTAGAAATGAACTTAATTCAAAACTTATATGGCATTATAGATTAGGTCATATTAGAGTTAAAATGATTATAAAAATGGGTAGTTATAGACTGATAAGTCCATTGGGTTGTGAACCCTATCCCACTTGTGAATCCTGTCTTCAGGGGATGATAACCAAATCGCCCTTTGTTGGACAAGAGAAAAAAACCAATAAAGTTCTTGAATTGATACATAGTGATGTATGTGGTCCATTTAGTGAAATGGACAAAGATGGTTTCTCTTACTTCATAACTTTTACCGATGATCACTCATGGTATGATTATATATATTTATTAAAGTACAAATCTGAATCTTTTGAAAAGTTTAAAGAATTCAAAGGTAAAGTATAGAAACATATAGGAAATAGTATTAAGACTCTACAATTAGATCGTAGAAGTGAATACTTAAGTACTGAATTTCTAGAATTTCTTAAAGTCAATGGTTTACTTTTTTAGCTTATACCTTTTTATACACTACAGCATAATGGTGTATCAGAAAAGAGGAATCGTACTTTATTAGATATGATACAATCTATGATGAGCTTCACGGACTTACCTACATATCTTTGGGGATATGCCTTAAATATCACAATCTATATCTTGAACAAGACTCTATCCAAAGCTATTCCTAAGACACCGTATGATTTATAGTATGGGAAGCTTCCAAGCTTTAATTACATGAAGCCTTGGAGATGTCCAGCTTATGTTAAATTAGTTAACACTGGGAAGTTGGATACTAAGTCTGAAAGAGGTCAATTCATTGGATATCCTAAAAATAGTTTAGGATATTATTTCTACTTTCATGTTGATTGAAAGGTTCTAATTAGTAGACATGCACAATTCCTCTAGAATCAGTTCATTAAGGATAGTGGTGTAGGTAGAAAGATTGAGCTTTTAAAGGAGTCAAAAAAGCTTGATGATGATCAACCTTAGATGGATAAATCTATTGATGCAGATGAACCAATTCATGTTGATGAACCAGTTCGATCTAATCCTTAGTGTTTTGTAGACTGAACTCTTCGCAGATCTAGTAGGATATCACGCCCTCCTTAGAGATATTATTTCTTTTCTGAAAATGATTATGAATCATTTATGATTGGAAAATATATGCAGAGAGAAGATCTTAGAACTTATGAAGAAGAGATATTAGATATTGATTCTAGAAAATAACTTAAGGCCATGAAATCTGAGAAGAAATCCATGTATGCTAACCAAGTATGGTCACTTGTTGATCTACCAAAAGAAATCGTTCCTATCGGTTATAAATGGGTTTACAAATAAAAGATTGGCAAATATGAAAAAGTGGAGACTTTTAAAGGTAAGTTGGTGGCAAAAGGTTATAATCAGAAACAAAGTGTTAATTTTGATGAAACCTTTTTGCTTGTAGCCATGCTAAAGTCCATTCGGATATTACTTGCTATTGCGGCTTATTATGACTATGAGATATGGCAAATGGATGTAAAGACAGCCTTCTTTAATAGTTTCATTGAGGAGTCCATATACATGCAATAACCAGTTGGGTTTGTTGCTTCTGCTGACAGTCATAAGGTATGTAAGTTACATAGATCCATTTATAGATTAAAGCAAGCTTCTAAAAGTTGGAACATACGATTTAATGATGCATTCAAATCGTTTGGCTTCATTAAGAATATTGATGAACCGTGTGTCTACAAAAAAGAAAATAACATTCCATCACATTCCTAGTATTGTATGTAGATGACATACTACTCATGGGTAACGATGTAGGCATGTTATCTGAAACTAAATTATGATTGTCTAATGTTTTCTCCATGAAAGACTTGGGAGAAGCGACCTTCATTTTGAGTATTCACCTCTATAGAGATAGAGCGAAATGAATAACAGGTCTTTCCTAGAGTTTGTACATAGATAAAGTGCTGAAGAAATTCAGTATGGATAGCTCTAAAAGAGGTTTCTTGCCCTACAGTCATGGCATACATTTCTCTCGAGAGATGAGACCCAAGACTAAAGCTGAGCATGTGCGTATACAGAAGATACCTTAAGCTTCGGTAGTAAGCAGTCTTATGTACGCCATGTTATGCACTAGACCTGATATAGCATATGCTGTGAGTGTCACGAGCAGAAATCAGGCAAACCCAAGAAAAGAACATTAGATCACGATCAAAAGAATCTTAAAATACTTGAGAAGAACTAAGGATTTGTTGTTGACCTATGGGGGAGGTGAGTTAAAGCTTAAGGGCTATACTAATTCTGATTTCTAATCAAATATGGATGATAAAAAGTCTACTTCTGCATTTGTGTTCATATGTAATGGAGGTGCTGTCTGTTGGAAAAGTTCTAAACAGACTACCACAGCTGACTCCATTATAGAAGCTAAGTATGTCACTACTTCTAAAGCAACAAAAAAGGTTGTCTGGATCCGTAAGTTCGTAACAGAACTCAGAGTGGTTACTTCCATAGTTGACCTAGTAACTTTGTACTGTGACAACAATAGAGCTATAGCTCAAGCTAAGAAGTCAAGGTCTCACTAGAAGTCTAAACATATTTAGAGGAAATATCACTTAATCAGAGAATTTATATCAGATAAACACCTAGTTGTGTAGAAAACCCCGTCCGCAGATAATGTGGCAAACCCATTGACTAAGCCGATGACATAGCAGCAACTAGATCACCACTTGAAGAGGATGAGTATTGAATACCATGGTAATTAACTCTAGTGCAAGTGGGAGTTTGTTAGAGATATGCTTTAAAACCAATCGTGTCATGTGGTTCAAGGATATCATTTCTTGATATAAATATTTCTATAATTAATTGTAAAATTGTTTATGATCAATAAAATGACATTTATATCATTTTGCATTTACAGTTGCTTTATTAAATAAATAATGCAAAATTAGATCCTGTGATGCATTGTGATATCATCACTTTATCTACAAGGAGTTGCAGATATAAGTACAGAGTTTTAATTAGAATACATCCAAATCAGTTCCCGGTTGAGCTAATGTCATTTGGGATTATGACATTGCATGATTAGCATGTTTATTGCTGTCAAGGATTATTATTGGATACTAATAGTTGAGAGACAAGTCTCATATCTCAAGAGCATAAATATGGATGATATGTTAGAGAACGTATTACTAAACGTGACTAAATGTGATGAATCACATAGATGATTATCCATAGTCAATGATACGTCACACAACCGTGTTAGTGTACTACTAGTCCTTTGACTTGATGTATCACGGCTACTATCTGCATTGAGGCACATTGTTCACTTGTGTATATCTCACCGGGCTAGCCATGCTTGGTAAAAGAAATTTGCTGGCAATGTGTTTTTGGTGTATGAAGACAAGTGATAACCAAGATAGAATTTGTTAGCTCAGATATTTAGAGCTTGAGATCCTAGGCAGGGATGTCATATTAGAGAAATGAAATCTCTGGCCAGAGTACATGTTTCCGAAAAGATATTTTCGAATACATAATTCTCGTATATGATTTAAAACCCTATTCCTATGATTGAGTTAGGGATTTGACAATTTCATGACCAGCACTCGATTGAGAGTCAATAACAGCGCGACTTTACTATATGTACCTACGGTTTATATGGGTTCATTAGTGTCTGGGGGTTGTGGCATTTTACTAGAGGTTAGGCATGATCATTGGAAACTTTGAATGCAAGAAGTTGTACCAAAGTAATGCGAAGGGCTTCGTATCCACTCATGTCTAACTCGCAGTAAATCCAAGTGATCACACACACATCGGTTACTTGATGATAATGGTTATTGCCATATAT
>JAXCLQ010033182.1:0-14011 GCA_035584115.1 Cedrela odorata | reverse complement strand
AAACAAAAACTCAACAAAATTAGACGAAAACGAATACAAACCAGCGCCTGACGAATGTAATTAGACCTAATATCGTCCTCTGTGGCATCGTAATCAACTTCCAATATTTTATAATAATCCTACATCATCGACCACAAACACCACAAAAGTCACAACACAAAAATCCCAACAAAAACCAATAATAAATATAAAAAAAAAAAAAAGGAGGTGATAATCACCTTGGGTTTGGAGAGAAGGGAAAGGAAATCAAAATTAACATGGGAATCCTGTTGGTCTTGTTGGGTTTGGTCGAATTGGGGTTCATTAATATTGTCGCAGTCGACCCACTCGTCCCACATCATATTCTTTTGAATTATTGGTCTGAAGAGGGGACAATAGAGCTCAAACTTAAGGGTTTGTTCCAATAGCTGAAATAGTGGGCAGGGGTGGGTGATCCTGTCTGTGTCTATCGGAGCGCCGCGTACTGCGTAAATCACCCAGATACTTTGCCGCTAAGGGCCAAATTTTGGTTGCTGGGAAAAAAATCTAGACAATATAGTTGTTTGCGTATACGACCGAAAAAGTATCTTATTTACGATTTTATATATATATATATATATATATTATTGACCATAAACTTATTTATTATTATGAATTTTAGTATAATTAATAAATAAAAAGGGGAATTTATATGTTAAAGACAAAATTGTTTGTCTTTTGAGAGATTTCGATAAATACAAAATACAATTGTTGAAAATAATAAGAAGTATTATTATATTATTAATGTTATGAATATTCAAAAGAAAAGATGAAGTTGAAATAAAAAATAATAATAATTTAAAGGTAAGTTTAGAATTTCTATGAGTATACATAAGTATACATAGTAAAAATTAATATTTTAAAATATATTATATAAATATTTTGAGTAATAAGATGTTCAGAATATTATTTATGACGTAAATAAACACGTCCTACATATGATATTATTTTATTTATGCAAAAATTGTAAATACAAATTCCCATAAACTCAATATTTGGGTGATATTTATGTAATAATTTGTTTATGGTTGAAAGAACTCTTTTAAGTTTAGGTGGGGCGGGAAGTTTGGAGAATCAAAATTTATAATTAATGTGGTATTTTATTTATTTATTTATTGGTGAAGGTATGAATTTGTGTTATGGACACTAAAATTATGCAAATTCAAGTAAATAAATGAGATTAATTTGAACATCGAAAGCTAAAATTTGATGCGATGAAATATTCATATAAAGATATATTAAAATAATATTGTTTTGATTATTCTTATTAACTTTTACAGCACTAGATTGAAAAATAAGGGTTTTTTTTTTTTTACTAAATAGTTAGTTTTATAAGCTTAAACTTAATTTTAGTTCATTTTAAAAACTAAACTTAATCTTAACTTAAAAATATGAATCCAGACTAAAATACTCTTATTTTATAATTTTGTCTTGTTTTGATTTTAAAGTTTAACACCTTCATATTTTGTTTAGGAAGAATGACAAAATGTCAAAATATTATTGACGTTTTTATTTGTGTAATTCGATAAAATATTGAGATTTTTAATAACTAATGCGAAATTAAATTTTCAAGTTTTTCAATGAAGAGTTGTCCATGATTTTTGTTACTATGTACAAATAAATTTTATGAATTTTAGTGTTGAATTGTTACGATATTGTTATGCAATATAAATATTTATAATATAAGAAATGTTGTTATATATTTTCATTATCATAATATACATAATTATTTATATGTGATCAACGTAAATTCATTATAATTAAGTGATAATTCGTGTAAATTCATTAATTTTTTAACTAAGTTTGATTAATTATTTAGACGAAGAAATTTATCACACTTGAAATTTATTAAATTTTTTTTCCATCAGATACATGATCGATATGTCCTTGTTGAGTTTCCCAAATCATTAAAGGATTATAATTTTGTGTCTTCTTCTCTTCGTGCTTTATATTGGCATCGACAAACCCTTATGGTAAAAAAGAAAGTTGTGTTGAATATCACTTGTTAATTAGTATTAAGACATGCAACAAAACAAAACAAAAACAAAAAACAATCTCACAAATCAATCATTGATGTACAATAAATCCCTTCTTACCACAATTAAACTGTTGACATACAATACATCAAATTGAAGAAAGACTTTTAGACAGAACAGTCTTAATGACTTAAATTGAATCATATTCAATAAGTGAAGAGATAAAAAAAAAAAATTATGAACTAATATACTGACGTAACGATGTGATAGAACTGTGCTGCCTAATTAAATTGAAACCATTTCTAAATCGACATTAGATTCTTCGATATTGATGTTAACGAGAACATCCTCGTATTCAATCTTAGATTTGAAAATCAAACTAATCACACTGCCGATATACGAATCAACAGACCCACTTTAAGAACTTGTGGCTGAAATCAAAGGTACTTACGATGTTGAACATAAGATTTGATCACTCCGTTGATGAAGAGCACAGAACAATGTACTGATAATAATCCTCCGCAGCATTAAAGCAAAGGTGTGTAGGAAATACTCTTACAATAAAAATGTTGCCGAATCATTTTGAAATTAGCAAATACATAACAAATGGTTAATTCATAAAACTTTTAAGTTAATGGCATAAAACCAAATTGATATCCCTTATAAACCAGTCGTGATTGTATTTATGAGTATGCTCACTCAAAGGGTTTTCCAAAAATTAAAATGCAAATCCAAATGCGTCTGGTAGCTATAAATGGCTTAATAAAATGACCAATAATCTTTCCCATTTTTTTTTTCCCAATTTTACACAGCTGGGCAGAAATAAGCATACATTCTAGCATTG
Organism: Cedrela odorata; assembly: GCA_035584115.1. Classification (NCBI taxonomy): domain Eukaryota; kingdom Viridiplantae; phylum Streptophyta; class Magnoliopsida; order Sapindales; family Meliaceae; genus Cedrela; species Cedrela odorata. Next base: position 11,173 of record JAXCLQ010033182.1, on the reverse strand, counting down.
CTGGAATTCACTGAAACAAATCCAAGAACATACAACTTTCCCTAGCTAAATAAATAAATCACTGTATTGACGTCAAACTACATGGTATACTATGCATTTAATTGACCTAATATCACAAAATCACAATTGGACGAACAAAGAAATCCCCTACACAGGTAAAGACCTCTATTCTAATCACCCATCAGTCCTAAAACTGCTCCAGCAACCATCAGGTATAAGCCAACAGAATTTATGCCCCAGAGTAACACCATAATCTAGTAGCATTAAACATTGCAACCATCCCTTGTGAATAGAAGTGGTGACAATGGGTCAAATTATTGTATGAATGCTATTGCTACACTGAAAATATTAGCCAAAACAGAGTTATACTGTGGAATAGACTAAAAATAATGCCTCAAATTTAGGGTAAATAAAAAGTACTGATGACTTAACAATTTTAGTTTAATAGTCTTGCAATAAAACATGGTGCCAGCTCCCAGCAAGGATCAAACAAAGCATTTGAAGCAGTTTAGTAGAAAATTAACAAAAGCTATTTATCACTATCTTCCAAATACTTTACAGACCATTGCAATTTCTGCAAGAATCTAAGCCATGTTGCAAACTTTGCACTTGTAACACATGTTCAATTTCATACATTTTCCAGTCATTAAAATCATAAGAAACAAGAGATATTATTACAAACAGCTAACAAATGTAATCAATATTAAGCAAATCTGTCAACTTAGAACATAAAAACAAAATTCTCACTTTGAAGACAGCGCAAAACAAGGACCGCGAACAGTAGATAGGTGCATGAATTCAGCAAATGTTTTCCAAGCCAGGTGATTCAAAACCCGCAACATCTGATCATAACTACCCACTGCCAAAAACTGGCCACATGGAAACAATGAAACACTTTTTACACAAGTCCACTTTCATATGCTTGATGCTTAAACAGGCACCTCCCATTTGGATGGATGGGCTCGCGGCGGCGCAAAAACGGACAGATTTGGATGCTCTCGATAGTTTGTGAAATTGGAAGGCTCTCAACAATTTGTGTTTTTTAACTTTACAATTTTTTTTTTTGACAAAAATTGGAATGGATTAAAATTAAGTTTGTACTTGTAAAAATGAACTATTTAATTAAAAAAAAAAACTCCAAAAACAACGTCAATAAAAGAAAAGTTATGGGTACAACAATTTTATCTCATAATGGTAATGGGCTACCCATTTTGAAAGATATAATTTCTTACATCTTAACCCAAATGGCCTTTTTATTCTGTGTCTCTCCTTCTTACTTTGGACCACCCGAAGCGGATGATGTAACTGTGAAACCTTTTAATTCATAACGATGAGTTCAATTTTAAAGAACTAACTCAACTGAGCTTAAGCACGCAAAGAATACGAATCTATCCATCGAGTGGGATTTTTTCCCTTCAGAATAATCGGTAATATCATCGTATCTCTCAGGAGATAACAATGGCTGAAATTCGTAAATCATTCCTCCACTGTTTGTGCCATTTTCCTCGCCCATTGACTCGAGCGGGACTGGGTATGTTGCCTTTATATCAGGCAGCCCGAAATTCCTCTCTGAATTTAGTCCAGGCTTCAAATCTTCATTAAACAAAGCAAACAAATACACATTCAACTTGTTTGGCCTCATTGGCGACCCCTTCTTTTCAACAATAATCTTCAGATTCTCATTGTATTCCCTTACTAGTTCAGGCGTGTCTCCGGCTTCGTTCTCGTCACCTTTTGATGGCCAACTAGTCTCAGAGATATGAACAGACAATTCTCCAGAGAAGCCAGCACATTGTAAACAGCATCAATCTGAGCAAACAGCATGTTGTCATACGAAGATTCGTCGCTGAATCCACAAATCCTTGGTAATTGACCGAAAGAGTGCAGAATCAAGCAATACTTGTGCCCCGTTAGATTTATAAACAAAGTAAGGATACGCGTTAATGAAAAAGGGAGAGCCAGTTTGTCTGTGAAAGTTCACAATCCGGTTAATATCCGCCAGCAAATCTTGTCTCAATGATCAAGACGTAAGAAGATTAAAGAATGTTTAACGCATGCGTAGTTGTGAGAGCAACCTGTTTCTCTAACCCTAACTGAACCAGTGCACTAAATACGTTCTGCATGGCGGGGACTAAATAATTCCTAAATACGGTGTCGTTGAGAGTCAACACTTCGTTGCCTGCAACAATGCCGCCGATTTTCGAAGCCGCAAGAGTAGTTGGATATTGGCGGTCACCCAGGCTAAACCATCGTCGGGGTTTTGCATTTGTTTTAAGTATTCATTTGGAAGACCGAAGATGATTTCGATACCGGTGTTGTCAAAAGAAGAGATAACTGGCGGATATACGTCGAAAATCTGAACTTTATTAGCACCGATGGACTGATCGAGTTGAACAGATTTCTCTGGCTGCGGGAGATTGTCTGCAATAAGTTTGTAATTGATTCCTAGTAATGCAGAAACCATAATAAAGTGAAAGGGAAGTGAAACAAGGTCGAATCCGGTGTCCATCATTCCTTGTAGGGTTTGCAGGGGATGTTCTAGTCAGTACTCAAAAGCAAAACTAAATACGTGCATTGTAGGAATTAATTAATGAGGTTTAATATGGAAAACTTTATTACCGATTCTATAATTTGAATTTTCACGCACTTCACGTGACAATTGATCAAGCCACAGTTTGGCCAATAATTTGAATTTTCATGCACTTCACGCGACAATTGATCAAGCCACAGTCTGGCCATGGCCATGCCCACCGTTGGGTTGGATGCTCGTGATCAAATTATTCTTAACTATTTACATGTCACTCAAAGTTTGATAACTAAATACAGAGTTAAAAATAAAAAATGTACTGAATGAACTTATTCAAAATATAATAACGCAACCTGCATAGTTGGTTCAGTTCAGACGAAGATTATGAATAGTATAATCTCATTTAAACATAAATAAAGGAGAGTTCAAATCTTTGATAGACCCTATTACATATAGGTCAAATTGTCACTATGTCTTAATCTAATTACTCTTATTCTAGTTTAAAAGTATTTTAATTATTTTTTGTTCATGGGCTTTTGGACCCTATAAAACTTTATTATGGGCCAAATTTCAAGCCCAAACTATATCATTAAAGTTTTTAAATTAAAAATTTTAGTTTTTAGGAATATAATGTATTTAAGAGTGTTATAATCATTAGCTAAAGAGGAGGCACAAAAATATTTTTTTTAATTGTAAGTTAAGTTTTTCTTTCAAACTTTTTAAATAAACTTGAGATTTAGAACTTATAAAGAGTGATCTTGTGACGTTCTCTTTCGGAATACCGTTGATTAGTTGCTTAATTGTGAGTTTTGAGTCAACGGTTAATTTTTCAACCTTAATTTGACTATTTGGGGTTCTATTAACATTTTTCGAGTTTTTAAACTATCGTTCTTTAGAGGTTCGCATCAGATTTGGTATTAGAGCTTATATTTTAACCAGGTTTTTATCTTTTAATCATTTGTTTTCTTATTTTCTATCTTTAGTTTCAGGGTTTTGATTATTTTCTCCCTTGGGCGACTTGTGGCTATTTCTTAGAGAAAGGAAGCCATTTTTTTTTTTGTTTATTAGTAAAAAATAAATCATTAAAAAAAATATCAAATCTGAAGGTGATTTGTGACTAAATTGTATTGAAAATGGTAATATTTGGTTGAAAATAATATTAATTAAAAAAAAAAAAAAGAGAAATTGAAATCGGATTTGGTGTAGTAAAAGGAAACTAGTTGGGTTTTCTTACTAGTTTATTCTTATTTGGGCTAGTTAAATTATTTGGCCTTATTTGGTAGTTGGTTTGGATATAATTTGGGACAATTTTTTTCCTTGGGATCAGATCTGAAGTTAGGATAAATTTTGATTGGGCTTAGCACTTAAGAACCTTTAACTTGGGTTTTAAGGTTTAGTTAGACACTTTTGAGCAATTTAAGCTAAAATTTCATTCCTTGAACTTAATTTCTTGTTTACTTTTGTATTTGTTTTTTTGCTGTCTATGTTTGTCTTTTATTTTATTTCCTTATTTGAATTCGCTTTATTTTTCCATTTCATCTTATTTTTAATTGCCTTTGTAATTCTAGTTCGGTTTTGTTTGCTTTCTCGTGTCAAATAAGGTTTCATTACTCTTTTAGCAATTATTCTTTGATTTCTTATTGCCAAAACTTCATTTACTTGTTCTTAAGGCATAGATTCATATTCTTGTGTTTTTAGTTTCATTCTATATCAATTCTATTCCGTTGAAAATCATTTTGATTAACTTGCGGTATTCGTTGGATTAAAATCATAAGATTGCCACTTGAACTAGTTTATTTAAAGAACTATCGAAAGAAGTTTAAGTGGTAAAAGGCAAAAGTGTGTGAGCTCATCAGAGGGTAAAAGCTTTATACTTTGTTTGAAACACAAGTGACCGAAGTGACATTATTTGTAGTGTACACACATGAGGGTATGATTGTGAGGTCCTTTAATTAATTAACATAATATCTCATAGTGGATCTGAAATGGATAAAAACAAACAAGAATTTACCATAAATGCAATACAACAACAAATGGAGAAATTCATGCAAAATTTGAAAAACTTGCAAGTAGATATGATAGAGGTGAAGCTAGGTAAACATAGGAGTGAGCTTAGCACACATAGGACTAGTAGGCGGGTTTCTGAGCCATATTTGGGTTCTGATAGTGAGTTTGAAGTAGAGGAGGAGTTTGATAGGGACTCATTGGTTAGTAGAGGTAGGAATGGGCAAAAAAAAGATAAGATTGATGGGAGACATATGAAGAATAATTGAGGTAGGGACTGGGATGGTGTAGATTATAATCTAGCTAGCATTAAGATGAAGATACCACCATTTTAGGGTAAGAATAACCTAGAGTTGTACATAGAGAAGGAGCGGAAAGTAGAATTAATTTTTTATTGTCATAGCTATTCGTAAGAGAAGAATGTTAAGTTAGCTGCAGTGAAGTTTACTAATTATACCTTAATTTGGTGGGACCAACTACTGTTAAGTAAGAGAAGGAATAAAAAGTGTCCGATAAACACATGGGATAAGATGAAACCCATTATGAGAAAGAGATTTGTACTTAGTCATTATTATATGAACTTATATTATAGGCTTCAGACTCTTACTTAGAGTAGCAAGAGTGTCGAAGATTATTTTAAGGAGATGAAGACTGCCATGATTAGGATAGATGTAATTGAGGATAGGGAGACTATTATGGCTAGGTTTCTTTGGGCTTAATAGAGACATAGCTGATGTGGTAGAGCTCTAGTATTATCTAGAGATAGAAGACATGGTTCATAAGGCTATAAAGGTAAAAAGACAGTTTAAGCAAAAATGAATAGCTAGGCCTAGTGCTAGGATAAGTTCAGGTTCCACATCTTAGAAACAGAAATTGGGCTTCTAAGGATAATAAGCCAATTACTAGAATTAGAGACAATGATGTGAAGCAGAAAGGCCAAGTAGTGAGTCAATCGAATGATAAAAATAATGAAGTAAATTAGACAAGAAGAAATAGGGACATTTAAGTGTTTTAGGTGCTTGGGTAGAGGTCATGTTGCTTCGTAATGTCCTAATAAGAGGGCCATGGTTTTGAAAGATTAAGGAGAAACAGAGATTGAAGTGGATGAGACCGATCGTAGTGTTAAGATGCCTACATTAGAGGATACTAGTGATGTAGAGTATGCCGTAGATAGCAAGGCGTTAGTGATTAGGCGTACCCTAAATATTCATGTTAAGAATGAAGAAGGTGAGCATATGTAGAGAGATAACATTTTTTACACTAAGTGTCATGTTCATAATAGAGTATGTAACTTAATTATAAATGGTGTTTGTTATGTAAACATTGCTAGTAAGCTTCTTGTTGATAAGTTGAGTTTACATACTGTTAGACATCCTAGATCTTATAAGTTATAGTGGTTGAATAATTATGGTAAGGTTAAGATCAATAGGCAGGTGATAGTGGCATTTTTGATAAAAAAAAAAGTATAAGGATGAGATGTTATGTGATGTCATACCTATGTAAGCATGACACTTGTTATTGGGTAGACTTTGGCAGTTTGATAGGTCTGTCATTTATGATGGGTATAATAATATGTACTCCTTTAAAAAAATATGGTAGGAATGTTATATATTAACACTAATGACACCTAAACAAGTTTATAAGGAGCAACTTATGATACAACGGTCTATTAATGAATCTAAATCTAGTGAGATTGAGAGTGAGGGTATTTCTAATCCGATAAAAAATTTTAAGAGTGTATATGCGAAGCATAGGGAGGTTAGAGAAGCTTTTTATGGAAAGAGGTCTCTAATTGTACTGGTGTATAAATGAGCTTATTTGAGCACTGACGATCTTAACCATTCTGAGCCTAATTATGTTGTTTCCCTTTTGTAAGAGTTCAATGACACATTCTCCGAGGAGATGCCGAGTGAGTTACCCTCGATTTAAGGGATTGAGCACCAGATAGACTTTGTGCCGAAGCAACTACACCTAATCGATTAGCCTACAAAGCCAATCCTGAGAAGACGAAGGAGTTATAGAGGTAGGTGAAGGAGTTGCTAGCCAAAGGTCTGACCAGAGAGAGCAAGTCATCTTGTGTAATTTCTGTATTACTCGTGCCTAAAAAGGATGAGACGTAGAGGATGTACGTTGATTACTAAGCTGTCAATAAAATTACGATAAAGTATCAACACCCCATTTCTAGATTAGATGACATGTTGGATGAATTGTATGGTGCATGTTTATTTACAAAGATTAATCTAAAAATTGGATACCACCAAATTATGAAGAAAATAAAGAATGAATGGAAAACTGCATTTAAAATTAAGCATAGATTATATGAGTGGCTAGTTATGCCATTTGGTTTAACGAATGCTTTTAGTACTTTTATGCAGTTAATGAATCATGTATTGCATGCTTTCATAGGAAAATTTATTGTAGTATACTTTGATGATATTTTGGTGTATAATAACTCCTTGGATGAACATATGAGTCATTTGAAATCTGTTTTAGATGTGCTTAGGAAGGAAAAATTATATGCCAACCTTAAGAAGTATACATTTTGCATTGATCAAGTTTTTTTTTTTTGGTCTATGTTGTGAGTGCAAATGGTATCGGGGTAGATGAGAAAAAGGTGAGATCTATTAAGGAGTAGTCAACGCCTACGTCTATTTTTGAGGTTAAGAGTTTTCATAGTTTAACTAGTTTTTATAGGCGTTTTGTGCAGAATTTTAGCACTATAGTTGCACTTTTAACTGCGGTAGTGAAAAAGAATGTAGGATTTATATGAGGTGAGGAATAAGAGAGAGTTTTAATTTGATTAAAGAAGAATTATGTTCTTCTTCATTATTATCTTTGCCTGATTTCACTAGTACTTTTGAGATCGAATGTGATGCTTCTGGTATTGGTATATGTGCTATGTAGATGCAGGAAAAATGCCCAATAACATTTTTTAATAAGAAATTGAGCGAAGCGCTATTGAACTATTCCACCCATGATAAGGAGTTGTATGCCTTGGTGCGCTCTTTAGAGACATGACAACATTACTTGTGGCCAAAGGAGTTCGTGGTTCACACTAATTATGAGTCTTTAAAGCACTTGAAGGGGCAAGGCAAACTAAGTCGTAGACATGCGAGAGTTCATTGAGACATTTCTGTATGTGATTAAATACAACCAAGGTAAAGACAATGTGGTTATTGATGTACTGTCCTGCAGGTATGCACTTATTTCTTCATTTAGTGTCAAGTTTTTTGGTATTGAGTTTATAAAAGACATGTATGTGGATGATGTTGATTTTGGCATTATAGATGAAGCATGTGAGAAAATTACATTTAATAGGTTTTATAGGCATAAGGGATTCTTGCTTAGAGACAATAGGTTGTATGTTCCTAATTACTCTGTGTGTGAAAAATTTGTAATTGAATCGCATGAGGATGGTCTTATAGGATATTTTAAGGTAACCAAGACTTTGGATATTCTTAAAGAACATTTATTTTTGCCTAATATGAAGAAAGATGTATAAAAGATTTATTTTAGGTATATTATGTATAGGAGAGCTAAGTCTAAGGTTAAACTTCATAGTTTGTATATGTCTTTACACATACCCAACAAACCTTGCATAGATGTTGAAGGGAACGGTTAGACCCAGCAGAGGCACGATGCGCGGATGACTCTCAAGGAGCTCTTCCGTCGGCATAGGAAGAAGGGAGTCGCTGCCGTCACACGGCAAGTGTGGAAAGGCTCACCCAAGAACTGTTGTCACGGATGTATGTATATTTTTTTAAATTTGTAAATGATTTAAACTAAATATCAACACATACCTTAAATGTCGATCTACTGAAGAAGCTGCTTGTTAGCTTGAGAGCGTGTCACACACACCATATTAACAGTGACGAGTTCTAATTACCCGGATTCATGAATGAAAACTTAAAATAAGTTTTCTAGATCTAGAAAACTTCTAGTTCTTGTGGAAGAAAATGAAACTCATAAAAACCATTTTCGTCACTTTTCTTTTCTTACTTTCTTTCTCTATTCTTCCTTTTCTTCCATTTTAGGGATTTCAATCTTATTGAAAATCCCTAATTGTGTATAGTGCATTTTTCCCAAATCCCACATGCCTTTTTTATTTTCTCCACTCACATTGTTTAAAACAAAGAAGTGGATTCTAAGTGGCACATGCTTATGAATGGATTCAAAATCCATTTATGTTACATTAAATATTTAATACAACTTAAAATATCTTAATATATATTATATTAATCATATATATATACACACACATACACACACTTAAGATATTTTATGAGAGAGAAAGTGTTTTTGATGATATCATGAAAGAAATTGATAATATCAAACATTAATATGTATATGGTTTTGATAATGACTAAGTAAAATAGAAAGGTCATAAATGTATCTCAAAATCATGTATGCATATGCTTGAAATTATTACTTAATAAATTTCTATCCAAGTGCATTAAAAAGCTTACAGGATTGATACTCAAAGATAAATCGATATGTAAGTAAACAGGTTGATACAAGATCAGTAACAGATCGATACATCAAAAAGGATCGATATAAAAAAATGAGGATATCGATATTTGTTCAGACAATAGCTTCAAATGAAATCACCAATGCAACTAAATCGATACATGGAGATTAGAGATTGATACATAATCTTCACAGAAAGTTGCAAAATAATTACAGAGGCAACCAGATCGATACATAGAGACAAGAGATCTATATATGGTCTTCACAGAGAGTTACAAAATAATTATGAATCAGACCAGATCCATATTTTGCATTAACAGATCGATACACTAAAACTCAAAAATAACTCCAACAAAAACAGATCGATACTTGGAGAAGTGGAGATTGATAATCAGGATGTAAATCATACTTCTCACTTAAAGAGATCGATACATGGAGAAACGGATCGATACTCTCTCTGCTTTTAAAGCTCAACGGTAACTTCTGCAGCATTAATGATGAACAATAAATACACAAAATCAAGCCGTTGAATAGGTGTTGTTTCACAAAAAGGATAAATATAAATAGAAGATGCATAATGAAGTCAAAAGAACAATCACTTGCAATCAAAATCTACAAGAATCCTTGAACAATATTTTTATACGAAAAATAGTAAACTTTCTCTCTTTACTGTAAATCTTTCAAATCTTGTGTGAGAGAAATTTCTTGTGAGAGCAAAAATCAAATATACAGTTGTAATTTGGTATTAGATAAATCTTCTCTCGTACTAAAAGAAGATTACTTTGGGCTACCTTCACCATAGAAAAGAAGTTGTAAGGTTACTTTTCATCTCAGAATGAGCGTACTGGGTGTCTCTTATTCCGTCAAAACAAGAAGTTAGTTAAACCTCAGTGGAAGTGATTTGTATCTAAGAGAGTGGATGTAGGCCAAAATTTGTCGAATCACTATAAAACTGCATTTGTATCTTTCTCTCTCTAATTACTGTTTTATTATTGTATTGCATTGCATACGGTTTTAATTGTTAAATTTTAAAAACCCAATTCACCCATCTCTTGGGTGTTGCTAACTGGGCCAACAGTTTTATTTTTATTTATACAATATAAATAAATATCATAATTATATTTTAATATTATATAATATATAATTAAATGTAATCATCACTTATAATATTTGGCATTCAAACATTAAATACTAAAAGGCACTTGGCAACATCACATAGTATCATTTGTCAAGTAAGGTTCCATTTGATCAAATAATAATTATTTAATTATAAATAAATAAATAATAATATCCTTATGACAAATATATATATATATATATTTTATTTCTATATTTCTGTAAATCACATTTACGTAATCTGAATTATTATCGAAATATTTTTCACACATACGTGTGTTAGCACGTCTTTGCCAGGAAATTAATTCTTTACAATAAAAAATTAAATTATTTTTCGATCAAGTATCGTAATAATATCATTAACTAAATTAATATTGTATATGACAATAATCATTATTATTAAGTAATTGAAATGTGTATGACCACCTGGATCTACTGTGAGCTGGACATGAGCGGATACAAACCCTTTTGCATCACTTCGGTACAACTTCTTACATCTAAAGTTCCTAATGATCATGCGCAACCTCTAGTAAGATGCCACGACTCTCAGACACTAATGAATCCATATAATCGTACGTGCATGTAGTAAAATTCATCTGCTGTCGACTTCCGATCAAGTACGGGTTATAGATAGTCAAACCCCTAACTCAATCATAGGAACATGATCTCAAATCATATACGAGATTCGTGAATCCGAAAACATATTTTCAGAAAACATGTACTTTGGCCAGAGATTTTGTCACGCTTGTTTCTTACGAACTGCAAATACATACTTACATTCTTTATATATAATACTTTTATTTTATTTATACAAAACTTAAATATTTCTAGTCAACAATTTTTTTTTCTTTATGCATACAAGTGTACATATAATACAACTCTTTATAATACAAATATATTATCAACTTCATATCCAATAATATTCATACTAACCTACAAGTTTATACACATTACTGAGCTAATCTACAAATTATATATATCAAAAATAAAACTACGAATACGCCTAACATCCTCGCTTGCGTACTCGATCATCCTTATGTGTTATTATCTGAAAAATAA
>JAXCLQ010033161.1:0-18404 GCA_035584115.1 Cedrela odorata | reverse complement strand
TATGTGTGCGTGTGTGTGTTGATCTATATCTCATTATTTTAATCCATAACAGTTTAATAGTCGAACTATTGCTGTATGTCGTGCCATTATTTAATTCATAATAGTTCAATATTCTCCACATCTTTACAATGATTCTCCAAACAAGTGCATGTACACTATCTATTGTCAAATTGCACATATATAATTATTAGATTTTACGCTTTATTCCTCTAGGTCAAACCCATCTAAGTCGGTTACAAACCTTAGGTACCTAATCTCATACAGAAAATAAAAAATGAACAGAACAAACAAGATGAGTATGATTATCAAGGCTCATACCAACAGTCCATCTAAGATTCTGTATACATCTTAGGTTTCATGCCTACAGTCCAGCCATATGTAAATTCTAAATAAACTCATATCAGCTAAACAAATTAGTATGGCAACTATATTTAAGTTTCGTATAAGAATAAAAAACTAGTTCAGGAGAATCCTATATAACTATCAATGCAAAAAGAGAACCAAAAAGAGAACCAGTAGTCATTAAAGAGAGATACCTACAAGAAAGAAAGGAAAAGGGTGTCAAAGAAGAGAGATTAACCTTTAAACTGATTTTCACCTCTAAACCTTTCATTACCTGCAGGCAACAAGATCACATGTCCATGCCAATAATGATGTACCAAGCTTAATTATAAGTATAAGCCATTAACGCAAAGAACTAAAATTTACTGCAGCAACGAAGTTATTATATCCATTTCTTTCAATATACAAAAAACAGAAAATTTTTTTTATTCATTCTTCTTTCGAATTTTAACTTGATATCATAGCAATTGTTAAGATCACTGAGCCATCATGGCAACGACCAGTCACCACTCTAGTAGCTCAACTCAAGTTAACATAGCTTCACAAGTTTCGCCAAACACCACCTCAAGTGATTTTTCTTTCCCAAATACCATGAAATTAACATAAACAAACTTTCTTCTTTGAAAATCTCAAGTGCTACCTTCCGTTCGAGGTAATGACTTGGAGGATTTTCCAAACAAAAATATTACTCCAACTAAGAAATATGCATCTCGATTAATGATGATGAGAATAACATCACAATTGTAAACCCAGCCTACAAATTTTGAAAGAAGTAGATCAAAAATTGATGGGATATCAACTGTCAACATTCAATGGGCCTATGTTAGCAACAATTATAGGATGCTCATCCTCTGTAGAATTGTGGAAAGCTTTCGAGAAAAATTTTATAGCAAAAACCATGTCCAAGATTGTGAACCTTTGTCACCTCATCTCTTCTAAAAATAAGGAGAACTTAAGCATCACAAAATAATACACAAGGATGAAAAGCATCTCAGATGCTTTAAGGATGCAAGAGATTTTATGACTGATAGAGACTTGATTCTTTATATATTAGGTAGATTAGGGATAGACTATGATTCAATTATTATTAATGTGTCTTCTAGAGTTAGAGACACCATTAGTTGAAGAAGTCTACTCCGTAATGCTAAGCCAAGAAAACAGGTCATATAGTTAGAATGACACCCTTAACTTTAGCTTCCATGAGAAAATTACAACAAACTATGCTCTAAAAAATCCAAACCATAAGAGTGTTGGCCTAGTTACCAACACCCAAGATGAGGGTAAATTGGATTTTTAAAATTTATCAATTAAAATCGTATCCAATGCAGTGCAATAATAAAACATTAATTAGAGAGAGAAAGATACAAACATAGTTTTATAGTGGTTCGGCAAATTTTAGCCTACGTCCACTCTCTCGAATGCAAATCACTTCTATCGGATTAAACTAATTTCTTATTTTGATGGGATAAGAGACACTCAGTACACTTTTTCTGAGATGAAGGGTAACCTTACAACTTCTTTTCTACAGATAAAGGTAACCCAAAGTGATATTCTTTCAATACGAGTGAAGATTTACCTAATGCTGAATTACAATTGTGTATTTGATTTTTGCTCTCACATTAGAGTGGATATTTCAATAAGCTCTCACAAGAAATTTCTCTTACATAAGATTTAAAAGATTTACAGTAGAGAGAGAAAGTTTACTGTTTACGTATAAAAATGTTGTTCAAGGATTCTTGTTGATAGTTGATTGCAAATGATTGTTCTTCTTCTCTTCATTGTGTATCTTTTATTTATATTCATCATTTTTGTGAAGCAACATTTGTTTAACGACTTGATTTTGCACATTTATTGTTCGCTATTAATGCTGCAAAAGTTATCGTTGAATTTTAAAAGCAGAGAGAGTATCAATCCGTTTCTTCATGTATCGATTCTTTTCAGTGAACAGTATGACTTGCATCTCGAGTGTTGATCTCTTCTTTCACAAGTATCAATCTGTTTGTGCTGGAGTTATTTCTGGGTTTTAGTGTATCAATTTGTTGATGTTGGATATCGATCTGATCTACTTCGTAATTTTTTTACAACTCTTTGTGAAGACCAAGTATTGATCTGTTGTTTTTAGGTATCGATTTAGTTGTCTCTGTAATTATTTTAGCAACTCTTTGAAATTTTCAAGTATCGATCTATTGATCTCTTGGTATCAATCTGGTTGCCTCTGTAATTTTTTTGCAACTCTTTGAAATTTTCAAGTATCGATCTGTTGATCTCCATGTATCGATCTATTTGCATTGGTGATTTCATCTAAACCTACTGTCTCAGCACATATCGATCTCTTAATTTCTTCTATTGATCCTTTTCTGATGTATCAATCTATTTTGATTATTGTATCGATCTGTTTGTCTTTGAGTATCGATCCTGCAGGCTTTTTAATGCACTTGGACAGAAAATGTTAAGTGATAATTTCAAGTATATTCATACAAGATTTTGAGACATATTTGGGACCTATTTATTTAAGTTAGTTATTATAAAAAATATATGAATATTAATGTTTGATATCATCAATTTTTTTTAAGATATAATCAATCTTCCTCTTTTTTAGTGATGACAAAATAAAATAGGTGTCTAACACTCTTTATGAATTGATTGTTCTCCCCTTAAATGTGATATTTAACTTTTCTTTTAAATTTGAACTTTCCCCCCTTTTATCCATTTCTTCCCTTTTATCCATTAAGTTTTGGTGCGTACTTAACATCTTCCCCATTTTGTCAGTAATTAAAGAAGGAAAGTAATGTAAAAGTATACAACTAGTGCTCATGAAGGAATGAATAAGAGATGAACAAATTAATGAATAAAAACTCATTTTAAACATAAGCAATAAGGCCAAATAGTGAAATATAAGGCATAACAATATGAAACAAAATTAACGTTTCATTGCACATAAAAAGTCATACAATTTGCAAAAAAAATTATCAAAGGATGCCAAAGATTTCTAGACTATCACTATCGACATCCAGGTCTACAGAGGTATAGGTAGGCGAGGGTGAGAGAGGAGGAGGTTGGGAATGAGATGTGAAGGTCGTAGGTCCATGAATGTAGGAGCAAGAGCTGATACAGATGTTAGAGTAGGTGCTAGTGTAGGTGCCTTAGCCAGGCTACACATAAATTTGTGGGTTTCACTCCAAGTCTCCCAAGCTGAACTATTGCGTCGCCGCCCTAAGTTAAGTGCTCCTCAATTTTATGCATTTACGTAGTTTCCATGCTTTTGAGATCGGTGAGACGCTCATCGAAGTTGGACATCGTCGTCTCAACCTTTTCTTCCATTTGAGTTATTTGAGTGTGCATGTTTTCCAAAATGGTTAAGATGGTAAAGGTGTGAACGGAATTAGGATCAGACGTCATAGAAGCTGAGGTATAAATGGATGGGTTTGCTTCGCAAGCAGGAGATAGTACAGGTGATGTATGTTTTGGTGCAACCTCATCTTGTGGTTGTTCTTGCGTTTGTTGAGGCTCACAATTGTGTAGGTGCTTGTACCGAGCCTGAAGTATCTATCGCCCATCCGAGGTCTGCTCATAGTGCATGTGGCATAGGGTTGTTTCTGATAGCATGGCAGCAGTCAGCGGCTCAATAGTATCAATGTCAATATGATCTAAATAGGACTCTTCCAAATAATTACGGAGACTATATATCCATAGTGCAGATGGCTGGCTTTACATAATGTGGTTTTCACCATTGCATTGAGAATCCAAGATAGCAAGTCAAGCCTTTTTCCTTCTATGATACACTGCATCCGCCACATATCTTCGTGAGTCATTTTCGAATAGCGTCTGGAACATGTGTTGAGGTTGTAAGATACGATAAGGTACAGAATCCTCTCATGAATGCTTAGATGGACTGGTTTGTTGTTCACTTCTGTCAGATTTGGATTGTTGAATATAACCTTGCATGCCTTCAAAGGTTGAAATGTGCCTACTGGGTATGAAATGCCTCATTCTGGTACATGAGTAATGCGAGATAGTATACCAGCGTTGACTTGAAATGAGTGGCTGCGAATGATGCTTGTAAACTCAATTATTCAAGGTCGGCCTGAGTAAGAATCCTTGGCGTCCAAGTTCAAATAGAAGATCTTAATTAAATTGTCAAAGCATTTTCCCTTAAAACCTAGGTATTTAATCCAACCGAATTCTTCAAAGGTTTTGAGATAGAGAAATTGGATGAAGAAGAGAAGGTTGAAGTCCAAGACACGTCTAGGAGCAACCTTTCTATTTAGAAAGAAGTAGAGGAATCGATCCACTACTTCACAGTTTGGAAAGTCAAAAGTGGACGAAGAAGGCTTTGTTGTCCTAGATTTCTTTTTGAGTCTTACTTCAGGATTCTTAGTCTGAGGCATTTTATAGGTGGTTTTTGACTAAAGGAATGAGAGATTAAAGAACAAAATTTTAGATTTCATGAAGTTAGGGTTTGTAGAGAGAGAGAGCTCTGAGTTTCTGAATATCTGAAGAGAAGTATCGATATGTTTAGGGCTAAGTCACCTTTAGACTTATAATCGCATAAAAGTATCAATCTCTTTTAAAAAGGTATCGATCTGTCATGAAGAGGTTTCGATATGTTTTAGTTTCAAGTGAGAGTATCGATACCTAGGGTTGAGTATATCAATACATTTAAATGAAAGTAAGAATAAGACCAATGACTAGTCTTTTGAAAATTTTAAAATTCAAGTGATCATACATTGTTTGGATGCAACGTATCGATCTGAAAGCAAGAATATCGATATATACTGGAAATGAGTTCCAATATTGATATCTCAAGAGAATGTGTCGATATTTAAATTGTGACACATGAAGGTATTGATATATTTTCAATGGAATATTGATACTTTGTGATAGATGTATCGATCTGATTCATTCTAGTATCAAAATTTTGCCAGTTATACACACAGACAGGAAAAACTAAGCAATATTTAAACAATTTCCATCATTACCAGTTCTGTTCTAATTGCACAAAAATAATATCTATTAAGTGGTTTTGTAAAAATATAAGATAATTGGAGATTTGTGTTTATATACTTTAAACAAATATCTCATATATTAACATGGTCTTTAATGAAATGATGACAAATTTCTATATGCTTAGTTTTAGAGTAATGAATTAGATTTTTGGTTAAATTTATTGCACTCGAGTTATCACATAGAATATAAAATTTACTAAGATCTAATCTATTATCTTGCAATTGGTACTTAATCCATAAAAGTTGTGCATAACAACTACTTACGGATATGTGTTCGGCTTTGGTAGTAGAAAGTCCAACGGTGTTTTGCTTTTTGTTAAACCATGATACTAAGGCATTTCAAGAAAGCAACAAGTACCACTTGTATTTTTTCTATTTATTTTGCATCCTTCATAGTTGGCATCCGAGTAGCCTTTTAAACTAAACTCACCATACTTTAGATAAAATAATCCTAGATTTGGTGTCGTTCTTAAATATTGGAAGATTCGTTTTACCATTACAAGATGTAACTCTTTAGAATTGGATTGAAATCTTGTACAAACGTACACTCTATAGAGAATATCAGGTCTAGAGGCGGTCAAATAAAGTAATGATCTTATCATGTCTCTATATAATCTTTGATCTACACTCTTTCCTTTCTCATCTTTGTCTAGTGAAGTGGAAGTACTCATAGGGGTTAGAATGGATTTATCCTCTCTCAAGTTAAATTTTCTTAAAAGTTCTTTGATATACTTTGATTGGGAGATGTAAATTCCATCATTTGTTTGTTTAATTTAAAATCCTAAAAAGAAATTTAATTCTCTCATTATGCTCATTTCAAATTCACTTTTCATAAGATTTAAAAATTCAATGCACAAGGACTTATTTGTGCTTCCAAAAATGATATTATCAATATAGATTTGTACTAATAGAATATCATCATCTTTGGTTTTAATAAAAAGTGTAGTATCAACACTTCCCCTCATGAAGTTGTGTTTTAGCAAAAATTTACTAAATCTTTTATACCAAGTTTTAGGTGCTTGTTTTAGATTATAAAGTGTCTTAGTGAGTTTAAAGACATGATTTGGAAATTTGTGGTTTTCAAAACCAGGAGGTTGCTCTACATAAACTTTTTCATTTATAAACCAATTAGAAAAACACTTTTTATCTATTTGATAAAGTTTGAAATTTTTGTAGCATGCAGATGCTAAAAGCACTTTAATGGCTTCCAATCTTGCTACGGGAGTATATGTTTCATCATAGTCTATTCCATTTTCTTGACTATATCCTTAAGCTACTAATCTAGCTTTATTTTAAGAGATGTTGTCATTCTCATCAAGTTTGTTTCTAAATACCCACTTGGTACTTATAGTTGGATAATCACTTGGTCTATGTACTAAGGTTCAAACTTCATTTTTTTGAAATTGATTTAATTCTTCTTACATAGCCATTAACTAATTTTCATCACTTAAGGCTTCTTTAACTTGTTTTGGTTCTATTTGAGAGACAAATGCTAGATTTTGAACTTCATTTAGATTTTCATCAATTTTTCTTGTCTTCCTTCTAGTTTTGACTTCTTGTGAAAGATCACCTATTATTAGTTCTTTTGGATGATTAGAATTATATTTCCATACTTTTGAGATTTCCTTAGTAATTTGATCTACTTCTACAATGTCACTTTGATTTTTCAAAGACTCATCATTTAAGTTTAAGTTTTTTTTAAGTTTTTAATTGCTTCTAATTCTTTCTAATTTTCTTTAGCAATTAATTTGGCTAAGTAGGGATCATATTCGTCAAAGGTTATGTGCATACTTTCTTCCACAACTTGAGTTCTCTCATTAAATACTCTATAAGCTTTACTCTTGGATGAATAGCTTATAAATATTCCTCAATCGGACTTTGGCTTAAATTTTCTTAGATTATCTTTGGTATTAAGAATGTAACAATTACATCCAAATACTCTATAGTATTTGATTTTAGGTTTTCTTTGAAAGATTAACTCATATGGAGTTTTGTTCAATGTCTTTCTAATTAGAATTCTATTGGTTATATGACATGCGATGTTAATAGCCTCAGCCCAAAAGTATTCGGGTAGGTTATATTCACGTAGCATTGTTCTATCCATTTCTTGAAAAGTTTTATTCTTTCTTTCGACAACTCTATTTTGTTGTGGGTTCTAGATGCAGAAAAATTATGAGAATATCTATTCTCATGGCAAAGGTTTTCAAATTCTTTATTTACAAATTCTCTATTAGATCACTTCTAATCTTTACAATTTTGAAGCCTATTTCATTTTCAACTTTTCTTGAGAATTTATCAAAAGTTTCAAATGTATTCCTTTTATTTGCCAAGAAGAAAACCCATGTAAATATTGAATAATCATCCGCAATTACGTATGCATATAGTTTTCCTCCTAATGATGCTACTTTCTTTGGTCCAAAGAAGTCCATTAGTTCTAAAGGTATAGTTGTGGAAATTAAGTTTTTGGATTTGAAAAATGTTTTAACTTGTTTTTCTAATTGGCAAGGACCACACACTTTTTCTTTTGTAAATTTTAGATTGGGAATATCTCCCAATAGACCTTGTTTGGCAAGTTTTAGCAATAGATCCATACTACAATGTCCTAGCCTTTTATGCCACATCCAAAAATCATAACAATGAGCTTGCAAACATATGTTGTTCATTTTATTCAATTTTTCTAATTCTATGACATATACATTATTGTTCCTAGGAGCATAGAATGATTTAATTCTTTTGTTCATCTAATATTTCACATCCATTTATAAGAACTGTGATTTTATATCCATAATTACACAATTGACTAATACTAAGCAAATTATATTTAAGATCTTTAACATATAGAACATTTTTGATTGAGATTGAATTAAGGTCAATTGTACCGATACCTTTTACCTTGCCTCGGCTATTATCTCCAAAGATCACATCTTTTCTTTCTTCTTTCTTTAGATGGAGAAATAACTTTTTGTTTCCTGTTATGTATCTTGAGCAACTACTATCAAGGAACCACTTCTTTTTGTATTTGTTGCTTTTCACATATGGTACCTATAAAAATGGCAAGTTTATTTTGGTACTCATGTGACTTTGGGTCCATTAATATTAGTTCTACCCTTAAAGGTCTTGACTATTTTAGCATGCATAATTTCCTTGAGTTGTGTTCCCTTAGGTACCCTTCATCATTTTAGGTTCATTATATTTATTTTTCTTATGTAAACAAGTGTTGCTATAATGGCATTTTCTATTGCAATAATGATAAGTAATGGATGATGTTACTTGTTATTTAGCTTTCACAAAATAGTTTGTATAAGACTTTTGTTTGATTCCTTGTTTATATCCAAGTCTAGCTTTATCAAATACTAATCTTGGACTACCTAAAAGCTTATCCAATGATTATTTTCCTTGTGTAAATTTAGCTAAGACTTCTTTGAGAGAAACTATCTCACTTTTTAAAATTTTATTTTTATCTTTTAATACATCAAGTTCATTAAATGAGCTAAATTCACTCTTAATTTCTAGTTTTTCAACTTTTCATTTCAATGAGTCATTTTCTTTTAATACTATGGGGTTCTTTTTCTTTACTTCTTTATATTTTGTATATAAAACCTAAAAATTATTTCTAAGTTCTTCATATAATGCACTCAAGTCGTCATCTAATAGATCATCATCACAATTTGAACATGTATCATAATATAAAGTGTTTTAATCTAAAGAGGTTACCTCATCTGCTTGTTTTTCCATGAGGTAAAAATTTGCTTGCTCGATTTTCAATGATGAGGAGCTTTCTTTGCTAGAGGAGTCATCCCAAGTCACTTTTGTTGTTTTCTTCTTTTTCTTGTCTTTCTTATCTTTTCTTAGTGGACATTCGGGTCGTGTATATCCTGGTTCTTGTATTCATAACAAATGATCTCTCTCTCTTTTTCTTTTTCCTTTTCAAAGCTCTTCCTGAATCCATCATTTCTTAGATAGTCTCTTCTTTTCCAATTTCTTAGTCTCTTCTTTTCCAATTTCTTCTCTTAGACCTTTCTTTGTTGAAGAATTTTATGAATTTTATTAATTTTCTGGCTATGAGAAGAAATTCATCTTCATCGAAATCTTGATCATTTTCATCTTCATCTTATTCTTTTTTGGTGCTCTTTACCGTTATGTTTCTTTTTCCCTTTTCTTTATCCTCATATCATTGCGTCTGCTTTCAAGTTTATATGTCATGAGCAATTCAAGAAATTCCTCGAGAGGTAAAGTTTTTAAATCCTTTGCTTCCTTAATTGCCGTAACTTTAGCTTCCTTTTAAGTAGACTCCTTAGGATTTTTGTCACAATATCTGCATTTGAAGTAAGATCTACCAAGAGCTTTTAAGTCATTAGTAATGTTAGTAAAATGAGTAAACATGTCATTTATGCTCTCATGTGGTTTCATTTTAAACAGTTCATAATCATGAACTGACATACTAATTTTAAAGTCCTTAATTCTACTAGTTCCTTCATGTGTGACTTCTAAAATATCCTAAGTTGATTTAGCCGTTTCACATCCTGAAATTATATTGAATTCAGCTCTATCTAAAGCACAATAGAGAATGTTCATTACCTTTTTATTTAAAGTAAACTTATTTCTCTCTTCAGGAGTCCCTTCCCTTTTTAGTTTTAGTTTCCTCTCTCTAATGATTTCATCCTCAGTTATGGGTGGATAGTATCCATCTTCTATTATATTTAAGATTTCAAAATCTAATATTGATAAGAATATTTGCATCTTCTTTTTCCAGTAAACGTAATCTGTTTCATTAAATAATGATGGTCTATTCGTAGATTGTCCCTCTATTATTTGTGTAAGGTTACTGCTAGATATCATTTTAATATACTCCTCAAGGTTGTGAATCCTGTTTAATTAAGTTAGGCTTTAATACCACTTGTTGGCCTAGTTAGCAACAACTAAGAAGGGGGTGAGTTAGGTTTTTAAAATTTAGTAATTAAAACCATATGCAATGTAGTGCAATAATAAAACAGTAATTAGAGAGAGAAAGATACAAATGCAGTTTTATAGTGGTTCAGCAAATCTTGGCCTATGTCTACTCTCTCGAATGTAAATCATTTCTAGCAGTGTTCAACTAACTTCTTGTTTTGATAGGATAAGAGACACCCAGTACACTCCTTCTGAGGTGAAGGGTAACTTTACAATTTCTTTTCTACTGGTGAAAGTAACCCAAAGTGATGTTCTTTTAGTACGAGTGAAGATTTACCCAATACCAAATTACAATTGTGTATTTGATCTTTGCTCTCACACTAAAGTGGATTTTTCAATAAGCTTTCACAAGAAGTTTCTCTCACACAAGATTTGAAAGATTTACAATAGAGAGAGAAAGTTTACTATTTACGTATAAAAATGTTGTTCAAGGATTCTTATTGATATTTAATTGCAAGTGATTGTTCTTCTTTTCTTCACGGCATATCTTTTATTTATATTCATGATTTTTGTGAAGCAACATTTGTCCAATGGCTTGATTTTATGCATTTATTATTTGCCATTAATGCTACAAAAGTTACCGTTGAGTTTTAAAAGTAGAGAGAGTATCAATTTGTTTCTTCATGTATCGATTTTTTTAAGTGAACAGTACGATTTGCATTCCGAGTGTCGATCTTTTCTTTCACAAGTATCGATCTATTTATGCTGAAGTTACTCTTGGGTTTCAATGTATCGATCTGGTCTTCTTCGTAATTCTTTTGTAACTCTCTGTAAAGACCAAGTATCGATTTGGTTGCCTTTGTAATTATTTTACAACTCTCTGAAATTTTCAAGTATCGATATGTTGATCTCCAGGTATCAATTTGGTTGCCTCTGTAATTATTTTGCAACTCTTTGGAATTTTCAAGTATCGATTTGTTGATTTTCATGTATCGATCTGTTTGCATTGGTGATTTCATCTGAAGCTACTGTCTCAACACATATCGATCTTCTCATTTCTTGTATCAATTATTTTCTGATGTATCGATCTATTTTAATTATTGTATCGATCTGTTTGTTTACATATTAATCTATTTGTCTTTAAGTAATGATCCTGCAGGCTTTTTATTGCACTTGGATAAAAAATATTAAGTGATAATTTCAAGCATATTCATACAAGATTTTGAGACATATTTGAGACCTATTTATTTAAGTTAGTCGTTATAAAAAAAAAATGAATATTCATGTTTGATATCATCAAAGAGAAACTGAAACTCGGGAAATCAAAACAAGTCTCCTTATAATGGTAGAGGTAGAGGCAGAGGAAGAATGGAGGTAGAAGAAGTGGAGTTGCAAAATCAACCTACCAAATTTGTCTAAAAATTAGACATGCTACAGTAGATTGTTGGCACAGGTTCAACAAAGACTTTGTACCATTGCAAGCCAAGCAAGTTGCAAGAGTAGCTTACATCACAACACTAGAAACACATATAAATCCAACATCGTATGTAGATAGTAGGACAACTAATCATGTCAAAAATTCAGTGAAGAACCTGGTCATCAATTATGTATACAAAGAAAGTGACAAACTTGTTATAGGTAATGGACAAAATTTAGCTATTTCGCATGTTGGTTACATAGAGTTACACACACCACATACACAAGATCATGTTAAACTAAACAAAGTTCCTTTTGTGCCTAAAATCATCAAAAATTTAATTAGTGTAACTAAACTATTGATTGATAATAATATCATTATTGTGTTCAACAAAAATTTTATTGTTGTGAATGATTTAAAGAGGGAGAATGTTTTATTGCAAGGAGTGACTAAAAGGGGCTCATATTAGCTGTCGAAGTGTTATATAAGCCTAAATAGCTTAGTTTATAATTCTAAACCTTTAAATTTGTAATCAAAGTCTACCAAGATAAAGTCCAATTTTTTGGAGTCTTCAAAGGATTTGAAAACTTAAATGGTTTTGGGCTTGTGGCATAAAAGGTAAGGTTACTTTAATGAAAGAGTTTTCAAAGATCTTCTTTCTTCTTATACTGATTTTAATATAATCAATAAAAACACTTCAGTTACTCCTCTTTCTTTTTGTTCAGCATGTCAATATGGCAAAATGCATAAGATACCTTTTAAGTCAATAGAAACTAAAACAAAAAGGTCCCTTTAATTTATCCATACAAGCATGTGGGGTCTTGCACTTGTGTCTTCAATTAACGAATATAGATTATACATTTCTTTTATCGATGATTTCACTAGGTTTACTTGGATTTATCATTTGACCTAGAAATCTGATGCTTTTGCTACCGTCAATCACTTTAAAGACCTAGTTAACTAAAAAATCAAGTCACTTTAATTTGACATAGGGGCGAGTTTGATGATATCACATTCGTGAACCGATTATATTTATGTACTTTTGAAAATGACTTAATATTATTCTTAATGTCAAGTTAACATAAGATGATCTTAATCTTTTTTGAGAATCAAGAAATAATATATAAACTTGTTTAAATCAAACTCTTAATAAATCTGTGTAAAAGTGTCTTGAAAGATCAAATAGGATCGATACATTGAGATAACAGATCGATACCATTGATAACTGATCAATACTTGGAGAAGAGCAAATCGATACATGCTTGTCTAGAGAGTTGCAAAATATTTACAAGACAAACTAGATTGATACCTAAAGCTGAAATAGATTGATACATATCTTATCCAAAGAGTTACAAATTATTTACAAGACAGATTAAATCAATGCCTAAAGTAAAGCGGATTGATACAAGCAAATTCTAGAAGGTTGAAAATTATTTACGAAGTGAACTAGATCGGTACACTAAGGTATATGGACCGATACTTGGGACTCAGCTCGTACTATTCACATAAAGAGATCGATACATGGGAAAAGGGATCGATATCTCTTTTGTATTTAAGGCTCAACGGTAACTTTTGTAGTATTTATGGCTAACATTAAATGTGCTAAATCAAGCCTTTGGACAAAAGTTGCTTTACAAAAGGGAATGATATAAATAGAAGAAACATAGTGAAGCAAGTAAACAATTGACATTACAATTAAAAATCAAAAGAGATTCTTGAAGAATATTTTCAAACGTGAATAGTTAAACTTTCTCTCTCTACTGTAATACTTTCAAATCTTATGTGAGAGATTGATTTCCTGTGAGAGCATACTGATAATATTTACTCTAGTGTGAGAGCAAAAATTATAATACATTTGTAATATTGTATTAGGTATATCTTCACCCCATATTAAATAAAATTGTTGTGGGTTTTTTTTTCTTTTCACTCGTGAGAAATGAAGTGTAAGGTTTCCCTTCACCTCAGAAAGAGTGAACTGGGTTTCACTTAACCCGTGAGAAATAAGGAGACAGTAGAACCTCGGTGGTAGCGTTTATATTTGAGAGAGTAGACATAGGCCAAGCTTTGCCAAACCACTATAAATTGTATTTGTCTTTCTCTCTCTACTATTGTCTTATTTATTGCATTGCATGGCACACATCTTTTTTTATTTCTAAAATTTTTAAAACCTAATTCACCCCCTCTTGGGTGTTACCAATTGGGACAACAAGTGGTATCAGAGCCTAACTCAGTAAAATAAGATTAGCAACATTGAAAAGTAAATTAAAAATAGCATCTAGCAGTAACTTTATACAAGTAGTTGAAGGGCAATCCACAAACAAACCTCTATTCTTTAATGAAACTAATTATGCCTATTAGTAAAAGATGATGCAAATCTTCTTAACAACTCTAGATTTTGAAATCCTAAGTATTATAGAAGATGGGTACTTTCCACCTACAACAGAGGATGTATTAACCAGAGAAATAAAATTGAAACCAAAGAGAGAATGGACATCTGAGGAAAGAAATAGATTCACTCTAAATGGTAAAGCCATGAATATACTCTATTGTGCTATAGATAGAGCTAAATTTAATAGAATTTCAGGATGTGAAACGTAAAATCAATTTGAGATATACTTGAGGTAACACATGAGGGCACTAGTAGAGTCAAAGACTCAAAAATAAGCATGTTAGTTCATGATTATGAATTGTTTAAAATGAAATCACATAAAAGTATCAAAGACATGTTTACTCACTTTACTGATATTAGTAATAAGCTTAAGACTCTTGGTACATCTTATTCAAATGCAGATATTGTTACAAAAATCTTGAGAAGTCTACCTAGAAGATGGGAAGCCAAAGTGACAACGATTAGAGAAGCCAAGGATTTAAGAACTTTGCCTCTTGAAAAACTTCTTAGATCACTAATGACGTACAAGTTAGAAGATGGACGTAATAATGATGAAGATAGAGAAAAAGGTAAGAGAAACATAGCGTTAAAGATCACTAAAAGAAAAGAAGAAGAAAATGAAAGTGAAGAAGAATCTTAGGAGGATGAATTTCTTGCATTCATAACAAATGATCTCTCTTTTCTTTTCTTTTTCTTTCTCCTTTTCATTGTGTTTCTTGAAAAGAAGAATTGAAGCCAATTTTGGCCTCATGGGAAAGCAAGAGGATGAGATAACCTCCCTTGATTATAATTTTCATATTATGACACATGCACAAGTAGTGATAATGATGACTTACTAGAAGATGACTTGTGTACCTTATATGAAGAACTTAGGGATGAATTTCAGAAATTGTATGTTAAGTATAAAGAATTAAAGAAAATGAACTCCCTAAAGTTAAAAGAAAATGATTCATTAAAATTAGAAGTTAGTGAAATTGAGCATAAACGTGGCTCTAGCATGATTAAGGAATGTGAGACATTAAAAGATGAAAATAAAATCTTGAAAAATAAAATAACCTCTTTTAAAAACATGTTAGCTAAATTCACACAAGGAAAGGAAACATTAGACAAATTATTAAGTAGTCAAAGGTTAGTATTCGATAAAGCTAGACTTGGATATAAACAAGGAATCAAACAAAAGATCTATGCAAATTACTTTATGAAAGCTAAATTACATCATCTATCACGTGTAATTGCAATAGAAAAGGTCATTATAACAACACATATTTATATAAGAAAAACAAGTATAATAGACCTAAAATGATGTGGGTACCTAAGGAAACTCAGCTTAAAGAGATTATGCATACTAAAATAGTCAAGACTTTTAAGGGTAGAACTAATGCTTATGGACCCAAAGTCACTTGTTCATTTTGTAGGTATCGCATGTGAAGAGCGATAAGTATAAAAAGAAGTGGTTTCTTAATAGCAGTTGCTCGAGACACATGACAGGAAACAAGATGCTATTTCTTCATTTAAAGAAGAAATAATGAAAAGATGTGATCTTTGGAGATAATAGTCGAAGCAAGGGGAAAGGTATTGGTGCCATTGACATCAACTCAATCTCAATTAAAGATGTCTTATAAGTTAAAGGTCTTAAGTATAATTTGCTAAGCATTAGTCAATTATGTGGTCATGAATATAAAATCATGTTTCTTAAAAATGGTTGTGAAGTATTAGATGAGCACGAAAATAAATTATTCTAAGCACTTAGGAACAATGATGTGTATGTCATAGAACTAGAAAAATTGAATAAAATGAACAAAATGTGCTTGCAAACTCATTGTGATGACTCTTGGGTGTGGCATAGAAGGCTAGGACATTGTAGTATGAATTTCTTATGAAAACTTATTAAACAATAATTATTAGGATATATTCCTAATCTAAAATTTATAAAAGGCAAAGTATGTGGTCCTTGTTAATTAAGAAAATAAGTTTAAACATCTTTCAAATCCAAAAACTTAGTTTCCACAACTAGACCATTAGAACTTTTACATATGGTTCTCTTTGAACCAAATAGGGTAGCATTGTTAGGAGAAAAATTATACGCATATGTAATTGTAGCTGATTATTCAAGATTCATATGGGTATTCTTTTTGACAAATAAAAGCAACACTTTTGAAGCATATAATAAATTCTCAAGACAAGTTGAAAATAAAATAGGCTTCAAAATTATAAAGATTAAAAGTGATCAAGGCTGAGAATTTGTAAACAAAGAATTTGAAAACCTTTGCTATAAGAATGGATATTCTTATAATTTCTCAACACCTAGAACCCCACAATAAAATGGAGTTTCCGAAAATAAGAATAGAAGTCTTCAAGAAATGGGTAGAATAATGCTAAGTGAATATAACCTACTCGAATACTTTTGGGTTGAAGCTATTAACACCGTATGTCATATAACGAATAAAGTTCTAATTAGAAAAATGTTAAACAAAACTCCATACTAGCTAAACTTTCAAAGAAAACCTAATATTAAGTACTTTAAAGTAATTAGATGTAATTGTTACATTATTAATACCAAGAATAACCTAAGAAAATTTGAGTCAAAATCCGATCTAGGAATATTTCTAGGCTATTCATCAAAAAGTAAAGCTTATGGAATTTTTAAAAAGAGAACTCAAGTCGTGAAAGAAAGTGTGCATATAACCTTTGACGAATATGATCTCGACTTGGCTAAGTTAATTACTAAAGAAAAAGAAAAAGAAAAAGAAAAAGAATTAGATATAATTGAAAACTTGAAAAGCTTGAACCTAAATGATGATTCTTTGGAATGATTAATAATAAGCGATCATTCACAAGGAGTTAAAATAAGAAGAAAAACATGAGAAATTGATGAAAACCTAGATGAAGTTCAAAACTTAGATTTTGTCTCTCAAATTGAATCAAAACAAATTGAAGAAGCCTTAAGTGATGAAAATTGGTTAATGGTTATGAAAGAAGAATTAAATCAATTTTAAAGAAATAAACTTTTGACTTTAGTACCTAGACCTCATGATTATCCAATTATAGGTACTAAATAGGTATTTAGAAATAAACTTGATAAAAATGGAAATATCTCTTGAAACAAGACTAGACTAGTGATACAAGGATATAGTAAAGAAGAGGGAATAGATTATGATGAGATATATGCTCTCATAATAAGATTAAAGGCTATTAGAGTGTTTTTAGTGTTTTTATGTTACAAAAACTTCAAACTCTATCAAATGGATGCAAAAAGTGCATTTTTAAATGGTGCTATAAATAAAGAAGTCTATGTAGAACAATCTCCCGATTTTAAAAACTATAAATTTTCAAATCATGTCTTTAAACTTACTAAGGCACTTTATGGTTTAAAACAAGCACCTAAAACTTGTTATAAAAGACTTAATGAATTTTTGTTAAAATATAACTTTATGAGGGGGAGTGTCGATACTACACTTTTTATTAAAACCAAAGATGATGATATTTTGTTGGTATAAATATATGTTGATGATATTATTTTTGGAAGCACAATTGAATCATTATGTATTGAATTTTCAAACTTTATAAAAGATGAATTTGAAATGAGCATGATGAGAGAACTAAATTTCTTCTTAGGACTTTAAATAAAACAAACAAGTGATGGATTTTATATCTCTCAATCAAAATATATCAAAGAACTACTAAGAAAATTTGATATGGTAGAGGACAAAACCATTCAAACTCCTATTAGCACCTTCACTTTATTATACAAGGATGAAATAGGAAAGAGTATAGATCAAAGGTTATATAGAGGTATGATAGGATCATTACTTTATTTGACCATCTCTAGACCCGATATTCTCTATGGAGTGTGTACATGTGCTAAATTTAAATCCAATCTCAAAGAGTCACATCTTGAAGTGGCAACATGAATTTTTCAATACTTAAAAGCCATATCTAACTTAGGATTATTCTATCCAAAGGATGGTGAGTTTAGTTTGAAGGGATATTCGGACGTCAACTATAGAGGATGTAAAGTAAATAGAAAAAGCACAAGTAGCACATGTTACTTCCTAGGAAATGCATTAGTATCTTGGTTTAGCAAGAAACAAAATACAGTTGCACTTGTTGGAGATATACCCTAGAACCAATCGTGTCATACGGTCTAGGGACATCGTCCTTATGTATATATAACTTTGTAAATTAGTTTATAATTAATAAACTGGCATCTATATCATTTTGCATATACAGTTGCGTGTATGTATAAGTATTATATATAAAATGCAGAATGAGAACCAGTGATGTATTATGATGTCAGGACTCTATCTGCAAAGAGTTGTAGATATGAGTACAGAGTCTGATCTGAATACATCCAAATTAG
>JAXCLQ010033150.1:0-25163 GCA_035584115.1 Cedrela odorata | reverse complement strand
TTTATTAATCATGTCAAAAACGTCAAACACATATATGATTCGTTTATTAAATAGATGATTAAGATATAATTTATTTAAATACAATTAATAAATAAATCATAAATAAGTAATAAAAGAATCATAAATAAATCGTAAATGAATTACAAACTAATTAAAATGATTTTATTTATTTATTTATTATACAAATTCGTTTATAATTTATTTATAATTTATTCATTCGTTTATAATTAGCTCTTTAAATGAATAAATAAATTTAATAATTTAATCACAAATATGACACAATTATTAAATGAATAATACAAATACAATTCAATTATTATTCGTGTCAAATTCTTAAAATTCGAATCCGTTTATTTATTTCATATTTGTGTCGTGACTCATTTTATCACTCTTACAAAAGAAATCAATTTAAAAATAATATAAAACAAAACTAATAGAACTGCAGAAATAAAACAATAGCTTCCTTCGTCAACAAACTCGAAAAGGTGAAAAATAAAAGAATGTTAATTAATTTTTCTTTATTATTGTTATTATTTTTTTAAATTGATTTGTATAGAATACTAACGTCTTTGATCCTTGACTTTGAGCAACATGGGTTGGCAAACCACTAAAGAAAGACTGGGAGGAGAAGGATGCGCTATAACCAATTTTCTCTCTCACTATACAAATTTACATGTAAACAATCGACTGTATCTTCATACAAATAAAACTCATTACTAAATCTTCAGTCAAATTTCTCCTGGGATTCAATTATACTGTGCTGACTGCAAAAAGCAGACCAAGACAAGTTAGTCTGTACAATAAATGATAGATTGTAGTAATAATCAATATCAAATGAAAGTAGAAGTTAAACTAGAACCACAGTGTGATATGGATAAATATTAGCTTACTGATCGTCTTTTGCGACCCGGTAATATTTTTCTGCATGTTGTCGTTGATCAATTAGTCAAGCAAAACGCTCATCGTGAGTAATTACAATTAGTTGAAAGGTCTCCTGGCCCTTTCTGTCCTCCATGATTCTTCGAGTAGGGGATAGAAAATAAGATGGGTAAATGCAAAGCCATGATACCATTAACAGGTAAAAAATTTAAAGAGTTCATAATCATGCCTAAGGAGAGCTGCAGCAAGACTCTCAGCATTTGGACCATCCAAGTTTGTGGTTGGTTAATCCAATGCTAGTATTCCACAGTTAAGGCAAAAAGTCTCGGCTAATGCCAACCGTATTACAAGGGAAGCAAGAACCTGAAACCAAAACAGAAGTTCAACTTTATTAATTAATTTTTTTTAAATAAGAGGTTTAAAAACAGATTAAATCTCTCTTGTCTCTCTCTTGCTGGGTGCATTTAAGGTTTACTCACCTTCTGACTGGCGCTACATCTTCCTCTCATTTCTAGCTCTGCATCACCAGTCTGCATAAGAACCTGAATCACCAGTCTGCATAAGAACCTGAACAGATTGTATAGAATAAAATGGAGTTAATAATATATCCATAAGTAAAAACAACAATGAACAAACAAGAAGGAAACAATTTGTTTTGATACCTTATAGCTATAAGAACGAGTCCCAGCACCTTCAGAATCTGAATGAATGCAAATGTAATCTATATCTTGTCCTCTATATGTTTGCTGCCACAATTCTCTTATAATTTTATTTATTTCCTCCATTTTCATTGTGTGGAAGCGCATGAGTGCTCTAGGGGAAACATATCATAAGAGCAAAAAGTTCAAAATTATACTGGAAGGAATATGTGACAGATGAAATGAAAGATTTTAAACCCCTTTCGATCATATGGACAGACAACCAAAGGTAATAACCAGGTACTCCTACCTTGCACATCTTAGTTCTCAAAAGCTATAGAATTTACATGAAAAGGAAAAGCACTGAAAGTGTAAAGAAAACAAAAACAATGCTACTTGAAAAGGGAATAGAGGAATTTAGACCCTAAATAAAATAACATAGGTGTCCCTAAGGGGATACCTTAGTTGGTTTGGCCTCTTGCTGTGGAAGCAAAGGTCAAGGGGTGGATTCCCCCTCCCACCAACAGGGTGAATTTCTTTAATTTCAGCTTGTGCATGAGGTGGGGTGGGGCGGGATTTGGGGAGTGTGCAACTTATGATAAAAAATAACATAGGTGGTACCATGAACAAATACTAAAAAACTTATTTGAATAGCTTACTTGTCCAGTGCATTGTAGTATCTGTCCAGGTCCTTATTAGCCATCTCGGTTGTCTGCCACAAAATTTCTAGTTAAAGTGACAATGAAGCCACTGATGATAGTGATAATCATTCAAGCAATTGCAGATCTCTCACCTTATGCTGGATTAGCTGATCAAAGTACCGTTTATCAATGTCCTTGTATTGTGACTGTTTAAGATCAATTTTATTCTTTGAAATATTGCTCTTATAAACAGACATTGTCCCGTGATACCTGTTTAACTGTTGGGAAGAAGGAAATCCCCATGTTAGTTCTCTTTAAATACAAATATGACCTGAAACCAGAGGTTTGAATTAAAATAGTGAGGGATATGAAAAGTGGAATATTTAAGCATAAAAAAAATCTAATAGTGAAAATGCTTCTAGAAATTAAAAAAGTAGAAAAAACCACTCTGGTCTAATAAGATTCTATGCCACAGAAATCTTTTAGATTTTCAGCTATCGGACTTTATTGCGCATTCATCACTAGCATTTGCAACAATAACAATCACATTACATGCAAAAACAAAATCATCCATAGGATGTCTCCATCGTAACTAGTTTGTCATTTTTAAACCAATTTGTTATTCTCTTGACAGTATAGTATATAAGCATGCCTTTATTTCTCCTAATAGATGGTACCTACTGGAAAATCCTTCTTATTCAGACAAGTAACATCCTATGCCATAAACAAGAGAAGAACTAATTACTAGATAAAGAATTTAAAAGCTGAAAAATACCAACAAAATCACTCTACCTATAAAAGAGCAATAAGACTCGCTGTGGCTAAAATAGATGTAGCCATCAAGGGGTTTAAGGAATCAATGAAATGACTGTCATAGAAGGTTGGCGATGCTAACAGAAAATATAATTCTCAAAGAGGTTTAAATGTGACAGTTAATGGGATTTGATAATTGCAGTAAAGAGCACAATAAAGGTTACTGGTATTGCCATTCTCCATGGGGAGCTTATCCTGAACCTTTATTTGAATAAAAAAAAGGAGATGCTAATATTGCAATAGCATGAATAATTAATAATGAGATCAGCAACATAACGAAAAAGTAAGGTAATTCAACACCGGAAAATTTAAACTGAATAATCCATTGAAAGATCAAAAGAGAAATATTTCATTTTGAATGAAATTCTAAAAATAAATCATTATCTCCTTTAAAGAAATGGGTTTCAATTGAAACCGTAGTGGCTTTTTTTTTTTTTTTTTGCAGGGGAGTATTTCAAAAGAGCTTTTATACACAGTAGGATATCACCTCAACCCAAGAAACTCAGACATTCATTGGTACACTATTAATCCGATCTGGGACACAACACTTCCATGTACACTCAGACAATAAGTATCTTTCAAAAATTATAAATTTAGATAGAGATGCATCAGGTATGATATTCAATTGGTTAACCTAACTGAAAGAATAGAGATCTTTACATGCAACCAACTAGCTTATCACAGAGGAATTCAAGGTACAGTTAACCCTCTCCAATATCTAGCAATGAATCGGCTTGTATAATTCTCTTTTGAGAATGAAGTACTTCATGACATCCTTTTCATGCTTTAAGCCAGAAAAATTCAACCAATTATTTTCCCTAGAGTGTGAAATCAACTTGGACACATTTTATATTATGTACTATCGACACAAATTTGTCTCCAGTAGGAAAGCACAAAAAAGCAATATAAAATAAAAGTTTAATCTTTAAAAGGTAAAACGACAGAAAAACACAATAATTTTTTTTTATCCCATAGATTTGCTTTCTTGTGTACACCTGTAAAACTTTTCTTATACTTTAATAATGTATAGTTTCTTATCAAAAAATAAATAAAAAAATCATAAGAACAATAACAGATCCTCAAGATAATTTATGGACTTAATGATTTTCACTTCCTAAATAGCTAGCAACTATTCAATCATGGTTATAAATAACAGATATAGATAAATGCTAGTTCAACAGAAAGGCAAGGCAAACAAAGATGACATCTTTAATGATCACTTTTACCTCTGAAAGAAGTCTCTCTCTATCCTGAGAGAGCTTTCCCAGTTCAGCTTCAACTGCAGAGACCCCTCCAATCTTCAATATTTTTTCTTCTAGAGAATCAATCTCAGAAGTAAGTTCATCTACTTCAGCTTTTGTTTTCCTGTAATTCAAGTTGTCTTCAATATTTCTTCTAAGCTGATCTTGATTCCTCATTAAGTCTTTGCATTTGTTCAGCTCAGCTAAAATCTCCTGCTTCCTATTATCACAACTTTGAAGTTGAGATTCTGAAAGAGTTTTCTTATCTTTCAATTCCTTTAACCTCTATCTTTCTTCAAATCATAAAACCTCACAGAAAAGAATTTATGATTAAAATACAAGGCATTCAAAAACCCCTACATATCAATCCTTGAGCTCACAACATACTCTTTAATCTTAGAACCAGTTTTAAGCAGTGTCGCAATTTCCTGTTGGTCGTTCCTTTCTGTTCAGCTTGCTCCTCATATTCATGGTTAAGTTTGACTTTCAAATCATTGTAGTCACCCAGTAATTTATCTTTCTCCTTGGATAGTGGACCAAGAACTTCAGCTAAGTGCTGAAAAACCCACAAGAACACACATTATTCATGATAAGAGTTATGACCAAAAATGAAAAACCTGTTATCAAGGAAACAGCACAAAGTATAAATTGAAAATACCAAAATGAACAATTATTCAACAAAAGCTATGCAAACAGATGATATACAACCAGAAAAAGTAATAACAATAAGATATCTTGGAAAAACAGACCACCTTCTCATCAAGTTCAACTTGACTTTTTTCCTCGGTCAAACGCTCCAACTCTTCTTCTGCCTTCTTAACATCCCGCAAAGTATTGGCTGCCTTAACTTTTTCCTCCCTCAGAGTGTGCCACCTTATTTGAATGTTTGACAAATCATTTTCCATGTACCTTTGTTCATATCTTAACTTCTCCATTTCATTTTGGAGACTATCCCTGCCAACAAAATGAAAGAATACGAAAAATATTACAAAAAAGAAAAAAAGAAACAAAACAATTAAAATAGAACAGAAAAAGATAAAAGTAGCCAGATGTAATCAAGAATCCAGGTATGTACACACTAACCTACATGATGCACAAACAACAGTAATTAGTCGGAAAGGTGAGGGAGATGGGGGGAAAACTGACGTGCTAGAAGTAGCCATGAATTTAGAGCTTATGTAAAGACTGGGCATCCAATGCTTTATTCAAGAATAAAATTTTGTTTGGTTTAATTTCCTTTTGGGTTTAGTTTGGCCCCCATAAAATAGGCTTGATGTATTTGTTTTAAGGTGACCCTCGATATGACTTGAAAATGTAAATCACTAAGGTGACATTTTTTTTTCTTTTGTTTGAAATAAGAATAGATCTGAATTTTATTGAAATCTAAATAGTTATGGATATAAAAAACTAAATAACATGTTTGTTTCCTTTTTCATTAAGACTGTCTGTTTTTCGAGTAACTATATCTGAAAATTAATATTTTGACATAATTATTCTCATAAGGTAAAAAAAAAGTAATTCAATACGGAAATAAATATTTTTAGAGAAAAAAATAACTTCTCAGTCAAATGAAAATGCCTCAGAATAAGAGTTAAGTCAAGAAACAAACAAAGAAAAACGTCTGCATTGATTGATATTAAATCATTCAGATTTCAGACCCAAAAACAAGCAACCCCTAAGTTCTCATGTTTCTCTTCCCTCTCCTCTCTATCTCTTTGTCCCTTCCACATTCTTTCTTTTTCTCCCCTCTCTACTTTTACTTATCTTTTAGTACAATAACATTAGTTTACAGTACATTGTTTTAGAAAATTTTCAAAAACTATTATGCACCTACTCTTTGTTTACCCATTAAAAAAGGAAAAAAAAATGTTTCTTGATTTAGAACAATTTCATCTAGCCCTTGGGAATAAGACAACTACTCTTGAATAACATTAGTTTACAGTACATTGTTTTAGAAAACTTCACCATTTTTATTAGTTATATACGGCAATTGTCTTATTTCAATATCAAGAGATTTGCTTTTCTAGATGGACAGTAAACCAGTTTTCTCTGTTTAGTAAAAGCTAGACTGAAAATTTTTGAAGCTAAAAACTAGAAACATAATATAGATGAAAAAAACTAACAATCCAGATCATAAATCAACCATGTATACTGCTCAAAGATCGCCTGAAATTTCAATAGCCAGAAAAAATCACAAAACTAATAATTGGTGGATAAGCTCAAGTAACATACTTTGTGCTCTGAAAACTATCCAGCTCCAGCTGGATTTCTTCCATAGTTCTAACACCTTGTCCTCAAGAATCAAGCATATATTCCATATCATCAACTTGCTTTAGCCACATTTGAATTTCTTGGAAAAGCCTGTCAGCAGTTTCAACAGGTTGCACCAACGCTTCAACTGATTCCTTATCTGCTTTTATTTGAGCTAAAACACCTAACACCTACCAACAACAAAAAAAAAAAAAAGAAACCAGTGTCAAAATTAGATAACCATCATGCACATTAAAAGATTAAATGTGAATTAAATTTTCAAGTCATGAGGAACTCATCCCCTCTTGGTACAAAAATATTGTCACGATTGCAGAAAATCTGCAGGACTAGGAACATAGAGAATAAGGGAGAACAAAAAAAAGAAAGAATAGAGCCATGACATACTTCTAAGTATTTATTAATCCTAAACATATTTCCATTACAAGCCTAACTTACAAACAAAAAAACACAACAGAGCATAATTTCAGCCATTTTTGTTGGCAGCACATGTGCTTTTAACATTCTGCCTTTCAAGAGACAAATCTTCAATTAGGTAATAGGCAAAATTTCACTTTTAATTGCCTTGGGCTGTTATCTCAGAGTAGTTGTTACGCTTGTGTTTATGGCACATCCAAACTGAGACTGCATAGTCCTAAACAAACACAACGCAGGCCTGCATAAACATCAAGTTATCATAAAGGCAACTGACTCCAAGTCCAGATCTTCATATGCATGTCATACTTTCGTAGTCCTCAAACTGGCTCCTGATTTTACTATAACTTCTTCCCATATATTCCATACTGATCTTGCTTATTACAAACCACTTTTTAGGAAGCAAGTTTCCATAGTTTTAGTTGATAATTCTTTTTATCTAATTCCACTCTCAACTTCTCATCAACTAACAGTATATCATTAAATACGATTGCAACCTTACCTAATAACTTAAACTTTAAGATCAAGCAGTTACTTGGTGCTCATGTGTTTGGTTATTAACTTTATATAAGTGCTTTTCAAATTTAATTAGCACTAGAGGTAATTTTTAAATTAATAAATAATTACATACTAATTATAATCATACTTAAGTGCTTTATAGGTAATATTAAACATTTTAATAAACTTTTCTGGAAAGTGTTTCAGAAAAAGTGCTAAAATGTATAAGCGCTTATGCATTTAGTACTTTTTCTTTAGCACTCCCAAATGGACCTTTAATCTGGTTCCAAAGTTAGTTTGACCAAGTGGTCTTGTGTTTGAATCCCTTCATTCTTAATTTATTAAATTA
Organism: Cedrela odorata; assembly: GCA_035584115.1. Classification (NCBI taxonomy): domain Eukaryota; kingdom Viridiplantae; phylum Streptophyta; class Magnoliopsida; order Sapindales; family Meliaceae; genus Cedrela; species Cedrela odorata. Next base: position 17,422 of record JAXCLQ010033150.1, on the reverse strand, counting down.
TAAGTTTTTTTTATAATTGTAGTTAAGTTTGTGATGGTTTTGTTTGGTTCACAAGCAAGAGCATGCAATGGAGTAAACACCCATAAAATTGACCTAAATTTAAGCCTAGGAAATTTCTTAATATACCTTTAGTAGAAACTTAACAGAAATTACAAACCCTAGGACAAGTTTTGAAAGCTTAATAGCTCTAATGTCTTCTTGAAGCCTATTCATGCACCTAAGATTCTTCCATGGATCTCAATTGCATCATGGCAGGAAAGGTAAACTTGCCTTAAATGCTCCAAATCAGTCAAGATTTACCTCCTTATACGTGGGGAGTACACAGGCATTACAAACCCTCAATTCTTATTTTTTTAATTAGAACTACATCTTTGACTATGATAAAAATACTACGAACTTGAGCCCCGAGAAAAATTCTGTTTATGATTCTAATGAACTATGAGAAAAAACTATAATTTTACATTTGAAAATTTCTAGACAAGCTAAAATCTAAAAACTAATCTTCCATAGAGTACTAAAAAACCCAAACGACAAACTGATATAACTCTGAATTGATTATGACTAGCTTTTTTTATATTTTTTATTTCCTATTTTGAGAAGAAACTATGATTGATTAATTGAGGAAAAATTAGGACACAGATAAAAACAGCCAACTGGGGAGGAAAAACACTGTATACAAACCTATCCATGAACAAGATGAGTATCAATCCCTTCCCTAACCGAAAACTTTTGGCTCTGTTGGCTGTTGCGCTTGAACCTCATACATTAAAAACCCAGAATGCCAAAACTGATATCACAAAAAGTCAACTGCTAGATCTCTATTTTCAAGGTTGCATCAATGGAAGTCAGTTAAAAGAACCCTATAAAGAAAGGTTGCTCATGGTGGTGAAATAAAGTTAGGCTATCTCCGGTAAACCAATACAACTCTGTAAGTTTATCCAATGTCAGAAAGATGCTGACATTTATTTGTCTGGAGGCAGAGTATGAGGTACTACATGCATATAATCAAGTAATCACTAATGCTTCACACATTCATGTAATATCATGGTAAATTATCATGTTCTAGACATTATGATACACAGACTTCTTCATTATAAAAGTTTTCCTCATGACACAACTTCACTCGTCCAACACATTGAACATAAAACTTCAAACTAGTACGTCATGTAATCTTTCATACAATATTTGAGCAATTAGATATTCATAGTAAAAAAGTGAAGCCATGTAAGGGTTCTCCGACAACCCTCCTTTTGAGGTTTTATTACATGTAAAGAAGGAAGCTTAAATACTATTGTTCGACCCTTGCTTAATAGTTTAAGCTTTTGAGTCAAGCTTTTAACATAGCATCAAAGTTAGTTTCACCAATTGATCTTGTGTTTGAATTCCTACATTGTTGATTAATTATATTATAATAAGTTGTATTTATGTTTGTCGTCAAGTAGTGGTGGTTGTGTTTAGCTCACTTGCAAGTGAATGCGAGGGGGAGTGTTGAAGCTTAAACACTATTGTTGGGCGCTTTAAATAATTTAAGCTTTTGGGTCAAACAATAACTTAACAGAGAGAAGTGTTGAAGCTTAAACACTATAGTTGGCTGCTTTAAATAATTTAAGCTTTTGGGTAAAGCAATAACTTAACAGAAAGAAGTCTTGTCACATACTTTCCACAAGGTTAAAATACATTTAGCTGGATTACAAGGACAATTTTTTTTTCTTTTTTTGGATAAGAAACAAAGAAAGGTGTATTGATAAAGGAAAAAAGAAAGGAGAAACAAGTAGACTAGATGTCCACAAAGGGAAAAAAAAAAGGGAGGGGAGACAATTCTAGACAAATATACATTCAAAAAACCTATTTATGAACAGCAAGAATACCCGTCATTCCCTAATCCAAAATTAAAATTACTTATCAATCATAGATGAAAAACTAAATCAGATAAAAGATGGCTATTAGAAATTTGAAGCACTTGTATTGAGAAATTTGATATATAAAGATTATATGTAAAAGAAATCCTACTTACATCATCAAAAGCTTGAGACTTCAGATCCAGCTCTTCAGTAAGCTCTTGCAAATTTTTCTCAGCAAGAGGGATTGTTTCCTTGGTAATTTTAAAATATTCTTCATACACCATGCGGAGCTTGTCCAACTGCTGAAAGAAAGAGTCGGCATTTGAGGACTCCAGAGGCAGCACTTTCATGTGCTCAGCTGAACTTGCCGCCTTCACCCTTTGCTGTAATTTACGAGAAAATATCAGCCAGCTTGGCATACAACTAAAAGAAGCTCAAATAATTTGTCAGCAGAGCTAATTAATACTAATAGACATCTATATGAACTACCAAACATCAGGAAATACTAAAAGAAGCATCTGCAGAAGTTTATGCATAACCTGCTTTAAAAATTTAATGACAAATTATACCAACCTTTTTAACAAACTCGTCTTCCTCTTCTGCAGAGAAAGGGCGTTCACAGCAAGGGCAAACATGATGAGCATGTGCAACCCTTTCAAAAGGATCAAACATTTGTCGCATACCATCTGCAATGTTGTATTTACTGCATGTGATGTACCAAGTATAGCATTATCACCTTTATAACAACAAAAAAGCACATTTGACCCTTTGCTTTCATATGTAATTTCTTAAGTCAAAACCAACCTTTTCTGAACATCTCTTTTTTCCTTGGCTTTGTCCAAGACTTTTGGATAAGAATCAATGCTGAAAATTTGTTGATTCAAGGACTCAAGTTTGGATTCTATAAATCTCTTCTTTGCTGCAATAAATCGGAATAAATAAAATTATTATGCATATAAACAAAGAGATCCATTGCTAACATAAGTAAAATAAGAATGCAGTACTTGCTGACAGACACAAGTCACAATGAATAAACACATGGTATTCCTTCTTAATGTGGTTCTCAGATGCCAAATAAGTAAGATATTAAATCATTATTAATCAAGGTGTAAATTAGGGCTTGTTTCTGTTGTGCCCAAGACCAAGCCATATGGCTGATGTGCATCAGTAACGAGCTCCCATAAACAAAGGCTTTAAATATAAGAAAAGCTACAATACCAATGTATAACTTCATCAAGCTATAGGACGATACTTACAGTCTACATCCTTGCAAAGCTTGGACAGGTTATCAGTAACTTCTTATATTTTCATCTACAACATATTTAGTTCCTTCTCAGCTTCACAAGATTTTGAGCTCAAGTCATCATACTCCATTACAAGAGCCCTGCAACAGCAAAAATATCAACCCACAAACTCATAATGCTAATTGATAAGTATGGATCAAAACCAAGGCAACAAATACACAATTACTTTGTCATACTCTTTCAAATAACAGGCCAATAACAATTCAAAAGAAAAATGATGTAAGACGAATATTAGAAAACTAGGGAACATGTATCACAAAAACAAATCATAATGTAATAAATTCAAAAACATTAAAGAGCATAAAATTGATGCTTGTTTCAAGAGAAGAAGTATCACATATCCTACCAAAGCTCAATGGCTTAGCTTACAGTGAAGACTCAGCTAAGCGGTAAGTATGTGATTACCAAAGCTAAAGTGAGGTTCGAATATGAAGGTTTGCGATAAGAGATGACAAAACAAGACTAAACTCTGTCTGAATAAAAGATTGAACTGATACAAATCAGGACAGCTGAAAACTTATTAAATATTTTCCATATAAAGAAATGATAGCATCAAAATCCTGAGTATAATCCTAGACAACAAGATCAAATAACAGCAACAACTTCAACTTTGCAAACTATTCATTTCTAAACCCATAATGTTGTTATGGGGGATTCAGAGCAAATCAGTAAAGAAAACATAATCAATGCAGTTTACAAACCACCCGTTCAGCTGCTCTCAGTATCATACATAATGAGAGCAGATCAACAAAATGAAAACTACAATCAGTAATATGTTATTCTTACATGCATATGCATGGAGACACATGGAGGTACAAACACATGGGCAGTCAGGCACGCACACACACCTACTAGTCAACACCTTACAGCAGAGAGTGTAGATGCAGCACACTGCAGGATGGTAAGCATAACAATCTGCAATAATATTTGTTATACAACTCAATGATTTTCCTTGGTGAATTTAGACGAGGCTTGACTTGGATTAATGTTGTCAAAGAGAGGAGAAGAAATATCTAGCTTAAGTATACAATAGATATCTCCAACAACTAGACAACTTTTATTTGAAATAACATGAAATAGAAGAAAAAAAGATTCCAAAAACTCTGAACAGATAGATAACCAAAATGATTTGCCAAAATACTTCTCCGCAAGTTCAAAGCTAGTCAAAATCAAACTAGGAGGCAGAACCCTAAATATATATGCCCATTGAAGTTGCCTGATGTAGCCATGAAAGAAGCTGTTGCTTTTCTTTATTTTTCATTTTTATTGTTTTTAATTAATAGGAAAAATAAAATTCTGTAGAAATAAAGAGAAAAGGATGATAAAAGTGAACCAAAGATCTACAAGAACGAGAACTTTCTTCCAACAACTATACAGTTATATCTCTGCATAAAGTATACCCCAAAAACATGAGACAGAATCAGAAAGGAAAAACCCAAAAAAGAAAAACAGAATCAACCCAGGACTGGATCGCAATGAAGCTAGATGAAAAAGAACAAAGATTCTTGAAAATCCTTAAAAATTGAGGCCCATAGAGAGGTAAATAAACGAATCCTGTCACACATTTTGGGAAAGACATAATCTGTACAAATGAGGATGGTGGTCACAGAGAGAGAAATCTCCAGCTCAATTGTCTTCCCAAAACTGAATTTTCTTGCCATTTCCCACTTTATGTGATTGAGGAAGAAAGGAAATGCTTTTGAGATGGCTTTCCTTTGTTACAATGAAGTCCATAGTTGCTTCTAACAACCTTAGGCAAAACAGATTCCCTTTCTTTTGGAAAACTCCAAAGCCACTAAACTAATAAAGCCCTATTTTTCTTCTCCAGGTTTCAAATGCTAACCATCTCTTTTCCTTGGGTTTAGAAACATTATCCTATTTAAGAGACGAGCTCGATTGCATTTTCCATATGCTTCCTGCAAAGAGCCCTCATTATTCTCTCTATTCTTTTAGAAACCTCACTGGGAATCCTGTTGCTTAAATTTATGTAATTATATGTTCAGCTTCCAGTTAAAAGACTGTTTATAGAGCTTAGTAATCCTAGTTCTAAGTAAAAGAAGCTACAAATACCTATGTAATCTACTATTTTCTAAGGTTTTAGTTCATGAAAATTTAATTGTTTCGGTTTGTTGTTGAAGATCATCATGCCCTGTGTTCTCTCAATATTTCTCTTATCATAGTGCCTTTTATTCTTCTAATTCTTCTTTACCGTTCTTTTCCTACAACTCAAAGTTCAAGTTACATTAATGCTGTTAATAGCACCATTCATGGGACTATTCACAGCAACTATTTTATATTTATTTCACAATTCTTCAAGTTTTGACCATCAAATATTTCATCTGAAATCCTAACAAAATCTAAACCCTAAATCCCTTTCCGTATTTATTCTTTTTAATATCCTACACACCTAAATTTTAAAAGCCTTAATCTTCAATCCTATCTACATCATTCCATCCAAGCACAGTCCCAAAGTGATTATGTAGGGTCAAGTCAGATGGCAAGAGTAATAATCACTCTCATGTTTGGTGCATAGCCCAGTCAAATAAAGAACAGAATAAGATGAGAGTACTTGCATGTGTGCATGTATTATATCATTTACAATGCAAAAGACGATGAATAAGACATATAAAACATAAATGTGAGAGCAATCACATATTTAAATGTTATATTAAATTAATCTAATTAATTGATTCAGAAAGCCAGAGTTGCATTCATAAGGGATTCTTGCAAGGGTATCAGATCATGATAAAAAATCAACCTTAAGGCTCGAGTAATTTCCTTTTTCAAATCCTTGTCAGGAGGAAGCCGCCCCTTTAGCACACCTCTGATTTTATCCTGGTATTCTTCAATTCTGTGTAAAATGAAATAAGAAATAAACAAAAATAAAAGATCAACTTTTAACAAATGAAAAAAGTAATGGATTACAAAACAGAGAAAAGATAAGCCAATGAAACAGAAAATGTAGAATTACATCTTTTTGTGTTTCTTCTTGTGATTCTCCAATTCAGCTTTCTTCAGAGAGAGTTTCACTCTGTCCTCAGAATCACCAGCCATTATATCTTTCTCTCGATTAACAGTCTTAATTTGTTGCTCTATGCCAAACAGCTCACTCTGCTTCTGGCATATGTTTGATTCAAATTCTCTTTCCGCAAGCTGATTAGTCTTTCGCTCAACCTCAAGTCGCTGTCAGAAAATGAATGTAGACAAGAGAAGCATTACTTGCATATAGTTTACTATCATTTACTGAAAAAAGGCTATCATTCCCAAGCACGGAAAACTGACCATTTTATTTTCTCTTTCATCAATGTGAGAAAGATCGAGATTAGATATTTGAAGTTCAAATGAATCACGTTCTTTTTCCTTCTCCTGGAGGCGTTTCAAGATACCTCTCTGCATAAAATCATAATTTTATAACCACCCTCCTTGAGACATGAGATGCTTATACAACATCCATTTTTAAAAGCCCACCTTAATTTCCACTTTAGCTTGCTTTTGGGCCTCAACATTCTTCTAACGATCATTTGCATCCAAGAAACTATCCCATGCCATTTTAAGCTCTACTTCATTTGATTTCTGAAACAACAAACATTCCTCGCTATAGTCGTAATCAAGCTAATATATGTGAAATTTTGTAAAGGCCAATCTCATATCCTGAGGTGAATCAATTAAAGTATTAATATTTGTGCAGATGTAATAAATGAGGGACGAAAAGATGCAACTGTAAAAAGTCAGAACACACCTATTTATCTTCCAAATCCTTTTCAAGATCCACTAACCTTGAATTTATTCAATTTGTGAGGTTCAAAGCAGCTTCATTGCTGAAGGGGGCATTTGGAAGAGACCCTAAATTATACCTAGCAAATAGTTTTTGAATAGTGGAATCTCTTTTGTTCTTCAGGGACATATGCGCCTGTAGGCAAAAGGAACAAAACCAGTTGAATAAGTCTAAATGAATTTGACAAAATTTAGAATATCAAATGTGACTAATTCTATTGGTATTACTTCAGCTTCAGTCTGAAGCTTGCTGATCTCCCAGATGCATTCATTTATACTCTGCTTAAGAAAAGAAATTTCTATTTCCTTGTCATTCATTTCCCTCTCCAGCTTGCAAATCTTATTCCCTAGAATTGCAATCCTTTATTCGAACTTGGTTTTCCATTCCTTCAACTCTTCATCAGTATCTGAAAAATAAAAAAAGGAAAAAATTATGCTGCTAAGCATTAAAAGTTTGATAGTGATTTCATACAAGCAGCGCGTACATGGACCCCCCTACAGAAATATCAGTAATGACATGGTAAAGCAAACAAACACAAATAACACATCCATGCATCCATGAATAGATGGGAAGATAAAGTACAAAAGCTGAGACAAAAATTATCCAATGATTCGCATTGATAAACCTTCATTTTCTTCAGCAAGAGCTGCATACTGTTTCTGTTGCTCCTTAAACAAAGTGCTTCTTTGAGCAGTCTTGGTTGATATCTGGTCTTGTAGTTTTCTCAAATCTTTCAATGTCGTTTCAGTGTGATGAATTTTAGTATCCACATCTTGAATGCTTCTATCCAACTCCTGCATTTGATTTTTCACAGATTCTGTTTTTTCTTGATCTTGAGCAATGCTTTCACGAAGCTGTACAAAGACAACTTCACATCACCAAACACTCTATTTAAAGAACATTGGAATTAAACATAAGAGTAAACAGACAAACAATGCAACTGAAAAGATATGTACACTGATAGAAAGAGAAGAAAATAAAAAGAAAAAAACAGACACAGAGAAAGAAATGACAGCAGAGTGCAACCAAAGAGAGAGAGAAAGAAAAAGTGAGAACATCAGCAAGGCTGTGGCAAAAAGAAAGCACACAAAACTTACAATAAAAAGCAACATAAAGCTAATGTGAAGCTAAATAAACAATTTCTGTGCTTATTATTTGACCTAGACTCGGAGAGAAGGAAATAGATGTATGTCCTTGAGTATTAAAACTTAAATTGACAAATCAGAGATTAAAGTTATCAGCAAACAAACCAATTAATCTCCAGAGGAAGAAGGGACTAAAGAAAGCAAAAGGAGATCCACAATGATATCAGAGAACTTTCAGGAGTACTAAGATATGTATTATATGGTAAATTTTTTAAAGTAATTTCGCTTAGAGGATTTATAACAATCTCAACAGCTAAAACTGAGAAACTGCATTGTCATAGCTAATACAGTCAATAGCCTTAACGAACAGGAAGTGCAAACCATTAAATCTTTGACCTGAGGGTACTTCACTACTATTGGACTTGTATCATTAGAGAACAAAAAGTATGATACCCACAACCGTGATTGGTACCAACTACTACAGACCTCCAGCCAGGAATGGAACCAGAAATACTTTTCAGAGGGGCAAATAAATCTCAGTGTAATGATACATTATCTTTTCATACCTGCATTATTGCTAGTCATTTAAATCAGCATATAAAACCTATTTATTTTTAAAAATTAAAACAAAAAACCAAATATATAGTATAAATAATGTTGTTTCCGAGTACTAGATAACACTAATTAAACATATGATTAGAATTTGAAGTTAGCAGTAAATAAAATAAGAATAGTGCAACTGAGAAAGTACCATGATAGTGATGCAAACAGAATGAAAAAATAGATATCAAGAATAACCATAAACATTTGTTTATATAAAAGAAATGAAAGAACAAGTAATGACTGAAAGTTCTCAATAATAAAACAAATAAAATATATATATTCTTAATAATTAGAATCATTTATGTGACTAAGTAAAAAAAAAAAAATTACATTCTAAATTTGAAAGTATATACGCCCTAGAAATAAATAATTCATAGAAAAATTCAACAATCCAATTCTAAATGGGAGAAGTTCAACAAAAGCAACTAAACTAAAAGCATTTGGCATAAAAAAAATAATCATTGCATATAATTACTTATGAGAGAGAGAATTTTGGATCTAAGAGAAAAAGACAGAATGAAAAGAAGAGGGAGAAGAAACAATAAAAAAGGATGATAAAGAGTTAAATAAAGAAGATGGGGAAAAACCAACAAAAGTGGACAATGTGTTGTCTGGTAAGCCTGTAACCTTTGGTAAGTTCGGATAAGAAAACTGAGTGGGCTTTGAGCTAGAGGAGGCATAGTTACAAGAACGTAAACTTGTTGAACTATAGTCATGGGATAATTTAAAGGAAATAAAAAATTGAGTAATTTGCGCTTGGGTCCTCACTGTTTTCGTAGAAATAATAATAATAAAAGGAAATAGAAGTTTGCCATAAGCGTCAACTAAGTCCTCATGTTTACAAACTTATCACATAAGCCACTTAACCTGGTTCAACTGTGAGTATGGAAATTTGAAATAATCAGTTTACCCTTCAATAATATTGAGAGACTGGTTTACCACAAATTTAAAACAAATTAAGGAATCTTTGCTGGTGCAATCTTGATCCAGGATAGGTGTCAAGGATAATCTTGCCATTGGCTTATCCCAAACCATTTACCTTTGAAAAATTGTAACACATGAAAGAAGGATTTACCGACTGTTGGAACTTTAGAACATAGTTTGCCAATCAAACTTCTATTAAAACTATCTCATACAAACAGAAACCATTTAACGACTGCTTTTTGTTATCTAAGATACATGTAATACAACTATATGAAACAATTCCATAACAGATGCCACCTTTAAAATGAAAAATTTTAACCCTAAACACTCTAAATTCAAAAAACATTCTAGGGAAATCCCAAATTCCAATCATATAAATTATTTTTAAAACATCTATTCATTTGATTTGAGCCACTGATTTTCAGTGTCATGTCGAAAGATGCCATCAATTATCCTTTCTCCTTCCCTTAATTATCACATAAACACCAATAAAGAAGAAAAAAGAACCATAGAATTGTCAAAAAGTATTGCAATTAAACTTTCATATTATTAGAATCAATCACAATTTCACAACAGCAATCTGACTCATTTCAATTATGCCACAGATGGACAACACCAAATTATCATGAAAGGGAAGAAAAAAAAAAAAAAGAAAACCTTAAAAACGCAGAAAGTAATAAGCATATTGAAAGGACACATATTTCAAGGGAAGATGAGATGGAGATGATGGAGACAAGCTGGGCCAATATTTCTAAGAGTGATCTCTACAACTTTATTGTTACTTTGATCGGTGTTTTTTTGGGTCTCCTCTAAAATCTATCCCATATCATTTAATTCTATAAAAGCTGTTCTTGTTTCTTAATTTCTAGACAAAATACAGTCTGAATTCTCTCTTCACAGAAAGAATACAAGCAAAATTCAAGTTCTTTCAATTCACCAAAACCAGAACAAAAAAATGAAAAGGTAATATCATTGGTGAATAGAAGTCAAGAAAATGACTTCTATACACAGATACTGCATGCGCCATATCACAACATATAACTTTTGCGTTTTTACCCTAAAAAAAAATAAAAATCAAAAGAGTAGTTAAATTAAACTATAGTTTATTTAACCAAGGACATGTATCACTTTTATAAAGTATCTAAAATATTAGATTTTGAAATGACAAAAATGCCCTCACAGTGTCAAAGGGTCAAGAGACTAATTTGACAACTTCGAGAATGTGAGAGACTTAGTTGATGGTTTTGGAAAACTACTGTTATTTTTTTTTTCGCTTTTATCGCAAAATTTTAACAAAAGCAAGTAGCACTTAGATGCAAACTCCCTCAAATTAAAACCAAATTCTTCTCTAGATACAGTCCTCCCGTGGGTCCTCCAGCTTCCTTTCTTCCTATTTATAGATAATAAGAGAATACAGAGAGCAGAACTAATTTCAAGGACAACTCAGTTGACTAGCATAATGGAAAAGCCAAAGTGTTATCACTCGTCAAATGCAATTATCATTAAGATAGTATCATAGTATGATAAGCAAATAGATGATCTGCAAGTTTATAATACAATCAAAGAAAATGGGAAATGAAAAGAGGACACATAAGAAAACCTTATATGCAGCATCTTTCAAAGTTTGAAGATTTTCCAATTTCAGCTTGTATGTCTTTCTCGTGAGCCTGATCCTTGTGAAGTTTCTTTATGACCTCCAAAGCTTTAGTGTATCTGTATTGCACATAGCCATTTATATACAAACTTAGGTCATTAGCAATATATTTGACGAAAAATAATGGTAAGCTATAAACAAATAGCTGCTGTGCAAAGAAAATTAATTTATAGCATAGTAGAATGGCATGCCAGGGGACCTTTAATTGTGGTACATCATTCTATTCAAAACAGAAAAATATGCAAGAAATCTGTTTAATGCCTCTTAAGCTATTATAACAAAATAAATGATAGATATAGAAATAAGGAACCGATTAAACTTTAGGATGGCTACTTTGTCCATATATAAAAGATTCCAAGGAAATCAAAGACAATTTAATTGATTACTTAATAGACAATACTCAGAACTATAAAAATATTGCATTGCACACGTTGTCTTGCGCAGGCAGTCTTATTGTTTTATACGACATGGAGTATGTTAGTGAAAATGTTGTGGTGCTCCATTTACCCACCAAGCACACTACCTTTCCAGTCACATGCAGAATAATGAAGCCTGCCTTTATCTACAAGATTAAATCCCCTGGGGGTCTTTTGGCCAAAGAAGCATTTCTCTTTCCTTCCACAGAGGCAATTCTTCCAAAGGTGATAATTTTTTGCATGTGGCACAAGAAATGTATAATAAAGAAAATCTATAATATCACACGCAATCAGGCAGGGGTGACTGCAGAGAAAGCATGTCTGAATGTCTGAAGAAAATAACATCAATCCTACAGCAGGACATGATTATCCCTGAAACTCTGAACTTTTGAGTGTTCTGCTTGTTTACCATCTTCGTTTTATTTTTTTTTTAATAAACTCGTTTCCTGTTTTGTACCAGGAAAAAAAAAAGAGAGTGAAAATCACCCAACTAATCTACCTCCAACTTGAGCTAAATGCTGAAATAAAATCAAAACTTAACAGTCAAGTTTGTGTTAAAAAAAAACTAAAAGCTTGAGAAAAAACAAATTATAGCAGAGAAAATGTCTCAATTATTTAATGTGATTCAACTACTCTTAACCAAGATGGCAATCTAAAAGTTCCATAATCACAAGACCTTTAGCCTAGAAGCAAACAAGTCTGATGGCTGAGACTATCAAAACAATCAGTAATTATTATCAGTCAAAAATAAGGAGTATCAACTAAGATATTTGGTTGTCAAAATGCTCTACATTACTAGAATGCTTGAACAGGTGTGTGCTCAGCCAGTAGACATGTTTACTAAAGGCTGAGAGTAGGAGACAACTCTCCAATCTCTACAGCAAGATGGAAATTTGGAATCTATGCTTCAGCTTAAGGGAAGTATTGGAATCATCATACAATAGGATTTATATATATATTTATATATATATCAGTGTACCTTGCTAAATTTGCATACATGTATTGTTTAATATGTAAGAGCTGTCTCCTCATTCTAGGGTGACAAGTCACCTTTGTTCTTAAACTGTTTCCCTTTTCTTCTCTTCCTTCTTAAAATTAAATCGTAAAAAATATACTTTGCTACTAATCTTACAAACTTCCAAAAGCATCTGACTGCCAATTCAATAATCTAATTTGCAAGCATATATGTTTACACACAACCAAAACATATTACTGTAAATATACACTAAAGCATTCACTTGTATGCATTTGAAAATATTTCATGCAGTGTCAACTGTCCTATTAAAATAAGCACGTGTTAAAAAGAGACTACCAAAATGGTGGTAACACACACAGTGTCACACAAAAGTGGTGCATATATAGCATAAAGAGACAAGAATACAGGTCCATCATTGGGGTAGAAAAAGAAACCCTCAAAGAAATACGAGAATACCGGGTTGGAGAAAAGATATCATCGAATTTCTTCTTCAAAGTCGAAGGATCTTGCAGTGGCCAACTTGCTTCATCTTGGTGTACAAATATAACATTTTCTAGAATAGCTTTTGAGACCCCCATTAGAGCTGGTATTTCCCGATCCATGTCTGCACATCTATAACTAAGACAAACTTTCTGCAGTTTCCCAGCCAAGAAGAAACAAGGAAAATGAAAACAGTATTAGATTTACATACTATAATACAAGCACCACATAAAGATTGATACCAATATTGCAGAAACCAAAAGGAATTAATTATTCATTGCTTCAAAAAAAAATTTCTAAAACAAAAGACACAATTTGGAGAGCATAGCATACCTTAGAAATTAAAATGACAAAAAAGAAGGGAGAAAAACAACTTTCTATGCCTTTTTTTTGTAAAAGAAAAAAATGATTTACAAATAGTTAGAATTTGACAAGATTTAGTTCTAAATTTGATAATACCTCTAAATACAATTTACTTCTTTATTATTCACTTTCGGTTCATTCATCATCATGTCATCATTGTATATTAGTCCATTTAGACTCAATCTAGGCACAACACATTGGGCAAGATTAAATAAAAACCTTGATATATCAACATGAAGGCTTGGACCATACTTTATCAAGATATGTTGTCTTTTCCATCAACCTCTTTCAAAGTTATAAGTGATTGCATAACACAAAATTGTTCACTCCCAACTTTCTTATACTCCCTAGAGCATTGGCTCACCAACAACCAAAAATCACTTTAAGTCCATCCGTCTTAACAAATAATCAAGCCATGCCATACATCTACGTCAAAGGATCCTATGTTTGCACACAATTTTTGAAACTTCATAAAGCATGTCTATATCTCTCCATCAAACCACTTGTCAATTCCTCAAGACCAACAGATAATCACTAATATCAACCTAGTAGTTTCCATTGACTAGAAGCTTTACAAAAAGGAAAATAAAATACAGCATATAAGGCTTCCAATATAAATCACTCACATTTCAATTATCGTAATGTGGTATATATGACCTGACAATTATATTAAAACTCATATTTGCAACTGCAATTTCATACATTACAACATATTGGTCTTTCTTGGGTAAAAACCCAAAACTTTTGGTCATCGAATATGAAAAGGAAAGTAAGATCAATGTAACATTCAAATTTGTAGAGAGCATAATAACAAAAGCATTTCCACCCAACCTCTCCGGTGTGAGGATTTATTGTTTGAAGCACGCTCTCAATTACCTTGTACTCCATCTTAGATGCCTTTTGCATCAGTTGGAATGACCTCATGCACACTACATCCTTACCTGCTGCTGTCTTGAACCGCAGCTTAATTTATCCTTTCGTCTCCGTTTCCCCTGCAACCTACAATTTACAAGTAAAAACCCACATGATTTAAGAAATTAAAAAGAAAAAAAAATTATATACAGTTACTCCACAAATACAATACAATAAAATAATAAATTTAGAAAAAAAATATAATCCAAATTCCTAGAGTAGGCCCCCTATTCCTTCAAAGTTTATCTTGAGGTGATTTGAATAGGACATGGCCACAAGATTGAAATAGATATGATTGAATTTCAATTCTTCGAAATAAAATAATGCAATAAGACCTCATCATGTTCATCCTTACAAACATTCCATACAAAAAACAATCTTTTTATGGTCTCTTTTCTATCACCCTAACGAAGGAGGTGGACTTCAACCAAACCAGCTGCTCTTATGAAATGACTAAAAAGATTTTGATAGGAAAGGAAAAAGCCATGCTGCTCATATTTGTTTTCTGGCATTAAGGATTCAAAAAGAAGTCTGTAGTAAAGTGAGGCATCGTACAATTTCTTGTTGTATTTACCCTAATTGAGGAAAAAGATACAATTTTGTTTTGATTGATGGGAGAAAAATGAAATAAAGCATAAGGAAATAGACAAGTGTAATTTCCTTGGGTCAGCAATTTGTTTCTATTAATTTTCATGTACATCCACTTGATATATGAATCAAATTTACCAGCAAACTCCTAATAACATAAAATTAGGAAACTACTCATTCTATCAATTCTATTGACTTCCTTAAAATTCATCGTTTCTCTTCTCTTATACCAGTAAACATAAGCATCCAAACACCTATTTTCTTTTACAAAATTAAAAACATAAAAAAGAAATGGAAAATAAATCTCATAAAATGCTTAGGAAATGAAGGACAACGAAAGAACAAATATTTGCAAAAAATTCTGAGGGTCAAGAAAACAAGAAAGGATACCTCCCAGTACGGTAAACATTTTGACTGGAGAATTCTCAAATTTTGTTGTCGAAATAAACTTCATACAAAATCCAGGTTGTTATTGATACCGGTACCAACAGTAATCAAAATACAAAGAAGGGAGCCAATAATGATCAAATAATTATCTGGGCCTAATTAACTATTTAGTTTAAGCTCATTTGAACGTTTGCACTAAGTATTCCCATTTTCGTTTGATGGGTGTTCCGGCAAACAAAGTGGTTATTTAAACAAAATGAAATTAGCAGTACGAAAGAGTAAGCGAGTGAAAGAATCCAGAGAGAGAGAGAAAGAGACCTTGGGATCATGAATGAAACTGTGGCCAGACCTTGCATTGGGAGGCAACTCTCCTGTGCAAGACAGCTTCAAGCATTCTATAATTGTCTGCAACTTATCAACCGCGCTCATTTTTTACTTCTTTTTTATTTTTATTTTTTTCAAATTGAGTTGAATAGATTTAGAACAACTGCCGATGGACACAATCATCAAATCATATTAAGGGTTTAAAAAACCAGATTAAAATGGAAGCACTAAGAGAGGGAAAAGGTGCAGTGGAGAGTCTAAGAACAGAAAGTAAGAAGGGTTTTAAAAGCGAAAAACAAAAAAACAAAAAAAAAACAAAATGAAAATGAAATGGCGGGTACGGCTAGGAGGGAATTGAACCACCAGGAGGGCAAATTAAGACTCTTTGACCCTTGACTATTTATTTTGCGGAACAAGTCATTATTAACAATGAGAAGCTATAAATTAGTTTTTTTTTTTTTTTACAAATTAATTTATTTGATAAGTACAAACTTATTTACGATCTAAAAAAATAAAATTTAATCTTAATTAAAAAAATTAATTTTTAAATTAAAATACTCGTCTGTATAGTATTTGACTTATAATCTTTATCAAACATTAAAAATCTTGATATTTAGTCAAAATTATTTACTAATCGTCGAGAATCTCGACATTTGATTAAATTTCTATCTAACGTTAATATTCTCGATATTTGATAAAAATATTTGATTAAATATCGAGAATTTTATATTATAATATAAAATTTGAGAATTTTGTCATGTTAATATTATTAACCATACAATTAAGAATAATTATGACATTCATGTTATATTTTAAAGTGAAAAATTAATTATACGTTTTATCATATTGTTTGTATAAATGAATCAAGTATGTTATAATTTTGTTACGTAATTTAAATATTTATGCAATTGAAAATATATTTATATTAATATTACTTGTTTTTGTAAATTAAAAATTTATTAAAAAGAATACATCAAGTGAGAATATTGTGAAAGATCTCGCACATAAATAACTTGTTAATTTGTAAAAAATAAGTAACAATAATATAAGTATATTATCAATTATTTAAATATTAAAATTACGTAATAAAATCATAACATGATTTGTTTATTTGTGCCCACATTGAAAAAAATATATGATCAATTTTTCTCTTTAAAATGTAATAATTATTTTAAATTGTATTGTTGACAATATTGATTTCAAATTCTTTTTTTTTTAAATTTCATGTTATAATATAGAATTTTTGACATTTGGTAAATATTTTTACCTAAATGTCTAGAATCTTGATGTTTGACAACAAATATCTATCAAAGTCGAGAATCTCAATGTTTAGTCAAATATTTTTACTAAATATCAAGAATCTTGACATTTAATAAAAATTATTTTACCAAATATTAAAATTCTTGACGTTTGGTTGATATTCTTGATTAAACTTTGAGATTCTCGACGTTTGATAGATATTATTGACCAAATTTTGTAAATAGGATATTTTAGTCGAAAATTTGATTTTTTAATTAAGATTAAGTTTTATTTCTACCTCTATCTATAAATAAGTATGAACTTGTTAAATGGACTATTTTATCTAAAAAAAACTCTTATAAATTTATCTTTATTCTATTTTGCCAACCAAAATTAAAAAACTGTAATGCAAAATTAAAAAAAAAATGAATCTCAAGTATTTTACTTATGATTGTTTGTTAGACCGTAAACATTTTGATTATTTGTTTGAGATGATTTTCTAAAAATTTGTTCATTAATTAATCTATAATTTTAGGAGTTTTTATTTTTTT
>JAXCLQ010033139.1:0-25164 GCA_035584115.1 Cedrela odorata | reverse complement strand
TCTCTCTCTCTCTCTCTCTCTCTCTCTCTCTCTCTCTCTCTCTCTCTCTCTCTCTCTCTCTCTCTCTCTCTCTCTGTCTGTGTGGATAAATGGCTAAAAAGAATGTATTAATAGAAAAGGAGATGTACAACTAGTGAAGAAGCTGTCCACTAAACACTACAAGAATGTACAATTAAGAAAACATTAACAGTTTGGCATGGGAGCCCTTCCCAATTTTAATGAATGAAGAAAAATGAAGTATCTTGTAATTCTTTAAGACTGACAAGAGAAAGATAGATCTAAATAGTGCATAACATAAGCATAAAAGCAGAAGTCCCTGCAAAAGAAAATCCTATGTTATTAAGTAATTTAATGATGTCAGGGAAGAGTGCTTGCATTTGCACCTGTTACATTTACAATGATAAGGACAGAGGGCACACCACTTCCAAGTATTATCAGAAACAAGTATACAAAAGAGGATACAAGGGGGAGAAAAGAGCAAAGATTTAATAAAAAAACAAAGGGGGTAAAAGAAAGAATGGAGAGAGCAAAAGAACAAAGCTCTTCTAGAGCAAAAGAACAAAGCTCTTCTAGATATTCTCATATTTTATCCATTCTCCATCTTTTTTTATTCTTATCACATTGAAGCTTTTAATAGAGTTGATGAAACTTAAGGGATAAAATAAGAAAATAGTCATTTTAAATTCCAAATCATCCTAATATGGTAAAAATATCAAAACCTGAAAAAGAAGTATATAGATGCATGATATAACTGTAATTTGAATAAATTTGCTTAAATAGAACCTAAAGGCTTTCAATTGACAGTGAGCCGCACATCGAAGAGTCTTCTTAGAACTTTGATTGGTGATGAGATCATTGAACTTTCATCAAAAGAAAAAACCAAATCCAACATGACAAACAATATCCAGAATAACAAGTATCTCTAATACTGACTTCTTCAAAAACTTGAGCTGCCTCTCTAAGCAACTCACAGGCATAAGAAAACGAACCTGTAGTCTACCTCTACTTCCCAAGCTACACAAATCAAACTCATTATTACTAGCATTGTATCTAACTAATTTTTCTCATTTTTTATAACACAGCAGCTAAAATTAACTTCACCATTCTAATCATACAAATGACAAATGAGCCATTCAATACGGCTTAAAATATTATTCCTGACTGAATCAGAAAGGAGCAATCTGAGCAAACACATGCCAACATAATTATAAGTCAATTTAGAAACATAAAGGCACCCTAATTGATCAACATACTGATCACTTGCTAGATCACCAAACAATGTCAGACATCATACCTCTTTCAGAGCAAGTATAATCTCAGTTAGAAAAGAACTAAGAATATCACGTCTCCTCCACTCAGAATCATCCTGTATAGAAGAAACACAAGTTACTCAGGCAAGAATATGAGACATGTTCATCACGAAGGAAAATTGATCTCAATCCAAGATTAACATAGGTATTAAGAAAAAGAAAGAGGTTGTACTTATATGACCTTGGAAACATGAATTATCAGAAAGTACAGACAATCAAGTCTGTGGCGCTTGGC
The DNA here is from genome assembly GCA_035584115.1 of Cedrela odorata. Classification (NCBI taxonomy): domain Eukaryota; kingdom Viridiplantae; phylum Streptophyta; class Magnoliopsida; order Sapindales; family Meliaceae; genus Cedrela; species Cedrela odorata. The sequence goes on along the minus strand of JAXCLQ010033139.1, from coordinate 23,619 downwards.
AGAAAAATGACACGAAGGCAACACTTCAATCAAAAGACCAAGCAATTCCTCAAGCTTTGATGAAAGAAATAGGTCATATTTCTGGTCACACAGAATCCAAAAAACAGATATCCTAATCAGAACAATAAACAAAATTAAAAAGGCAGACAGTTCTGTAAAAATGGCAAAAAAGATAGCCAAGCAGTACACAGACCCAAAATCACCGATTTTTTTCAATAAACAGTTCATCTTCATATAACAAGTCAAGGGCGAATGTCCCTTCCCCACACCTGCTTCCTAACGATATCCAATGAAAACACCCACACACATTTGTCACCGGCCTCACCTGAATTATACAAACCTGAACCCTCCCCACCCAGGCCTACCTTTTTTGTTTTGTTCATTGAGTTGTAGTGCTCAGCATTGATGATGCTGAGGCATAGATGGAGTTGACAATGTACTTGACCATGCAGTAGCGGGATTCAAAACCATCAATGAATGGGTAACTAGAGATGGTGAGGGGGTCAAAATCAAGGAAGACATTGGAATCAGAAGCAACAGCATCATGGTCAGATCATTGTTGATGGTGATTTGTATATTTATTTTGGTAGGTTGGGCTTGTTTTGTGCCAACATCAGTTAGGCAGGGTTGATGAAAGGAAAATTGATGGGCCAGGGGCAAGCATACAACATCAAAGAGAGGGCTTGATAACATATTCAGGGGAATTATGTAGCACAATGATAGAGAGAGAAGCATCTTGGATTATAGAGCCAGATCTGATCAAGGATCCTCTAGCCCTACCCCCACACTGAACCAGCATTTGGTTCACCAAGCACCCACCACAGCGGCATCAACTAGATAAATCCCAATTACCTGCCTTATTGGCCTCCCTATAATTTTTTTAAGACCCTAGCAAAATATGTTATCATATAAAAGAAGTAAATATTCTTAAAAATAGAAAAAAGAATTGAGTACTTTATTATGTCCATGATAAGTACAGATGCTGAATGTAAACATAAATAACAAATGCAATGACATTATGAAAAGATACAATGAAGGAAGCACCCTGAGAATAATTGAAAGAACTTTGTATGCCTTCTTTTGGATCAAACCTTCGTCATCCTGCAGTGCAATAACATCTGACTGTTAAATCACAATTACTCAACCTTTTACGTAAAAGAAATGATAGACAACAAATGCTGAATCACCCACCTGTAATGCAGGTTTTATTGCAACAAATAAGACATCAATCTCTTTAGCATTCAAACCAGGCAAAAGTGAAACTGCTAGGTCAAATAGTCGACTCCTGCAGATAAGAATGAAGAGGCAAGTGGACAGTCAAATACACTGCACAATCCCACAATAAGCATACTTCAAACAATATATATATATATAGAGAGAGAGAGAGAGAGAGAGAGAGAGACAGAGAGAGAGAGACAGAGAGAGAGAGAGAGAAAGTTAAAACAATATAACAGACCACAAAACCATAATCTCACCTCATAAGAGATGGTGAGCTTTCATTTGACGGATCATCAATCTGCATAGAATTAGAATCTCTAGTATTTTTAGCTTTTCCAGCCTCTTGGGTGGCCTCCAAAAGCCGATGCATTGTTCTTTTGAATAACCTTGTAACTACTTCTTTATCAGCTATGGAAGCAAATTCACCAATAGTCGACTGTCAATGGCATAAATGTCATTATGCATTTCATTAAAGCTCAAACAACCACATAACTGGAACTAGTAGAGATTTGAGAATTCATAAAATGATAATGTTGACTTTCCATTGTATGTGGATTACCGCACACATTTTATGCACGAATGCCTACTTGCCATTTTGTAGAAGAAAAAAAAGTTTCTAAAGGAAAAATGCAATAAGAAAAATACGGCAACAGATGCAAGTTACTACTGATTCAGATCAATCTTTGCAACATTAATGTGAGAATGATGAATCCTCTAAGCTTGCGAGAGGGAATAGGGATAGGGTACAATTACAGAACATTGTCCCTCAACCAACTCAAACAATGGGTACTCCATTGGATAAGTAGTAGATCAATCCTACACTTTATCAAGTTCAGAAGGCTGAAATATATGGCCTACAGGGTAAGAATTCTCAAGGAAAACTGTCAGTTAACAACATCAATAACTCCCTGACAATATAAAACCACCAACTAGTATCAATTAAAGCCTTAACATCCAGTAAGTGAGATTTGCAAAGTTCTAAGATTACAAAAACTGGAAGGTCAATCTTTGTGGCAAAATCACGACAAGCAAATCCCCTCAAAAGTATATTTAAATTGAAGAATAAACTGTTCGAAAGAATACTAGAAATAGAACAGCAATCTTCCATCTGAGATGGGAAAACTACCTGCAAACAACCTCCCTCGTCTTTTGCAGACTCCAGGAAAATTCGGGACAAAATAGACAATAATTCGCGAGCAGATGACCTTAGCACGTTCAAATTATCAGTTGCAACCTGTGTGGTATAATGGGCCATTGCTCGTTGTCTGGCCATACTTATTTGAACACTAGATAAATCATTATTCTCTTCCAGAGTTTTCTTATTTTGTTGAATTAAATTTTGCAAACTGGAGCATATTATTCCACGAATATCACGTTCTTCGCGAAGGGCAATGCACAGAACGTCCTCTAAATCCCTGAAACTTTCAGCAGTGTCAACAGGGTAGTTGCAAAATGAAGGCAACAGGGACCACAAAGAGTACACGAGGGCATTGGCATTCCTTGATGAGAAAACTCGTCCTTCCAGCTCAAGCTGCCAAAAGTAGTAAGTAAGCCAATGCAAAGAAAATGAACGCATCAATGACAACAAATAGCACGCATACCTTTCGAGATTTCTGCCTTATCAGTTTAGCCATACCCAAAAGTTTCTCTGTGAAGAAGTTCAAACGAGCTCCAATTGTATACTGCTTCAAAATTGGAAAGAGCCATACATTTACCTCAGAAAAGTCATTACCATCCAGCTTGAGAGGAAGAAGGCTTAAAAATGCTTCTGGCCCCATCGAACCAACAGCTGATCCAATGCATTCATGTAGCTGCAGATTAGAAAACACAGGTCTCAGCGAAGTTGAGAAGTTACCAGTGAATCAAATGCACAGAATGTTTTCACATGATCTTGAATGTCAACAGAGTTCGAATTTTAGCTAATTACATGCTACTTTTAAAAATTGTTTCCTAAACCAAGATACAATAGACAGCACTTCAAGGCTGAGAAATGGTATTATGGCAACACCCTGCTTCTAAGCTTTAACCATTACACAGTTCAACCACTATCCACAACAGTACAGTCTTTCATCATTCATCAAGTGTATTCTTAACAACTAACTGCATTTTCAGGACAGATACTGAATCCTTAACTCGAAGTTAAGGTCTTCATTTTGAGGGGCGGGATTTTGATTATTGAGGCTACCATGTTCCAATTTATAGGTATATTGCAAGAAAAAACTTTGAAATCTTCCAAACAAAATAAAAATAGGGCAACATATATATATTTCATGGAAAAAAAAAATTAAATTCTCAAATAATCCAAGGCCAGTTATGCTAGAATAAAATCAATTATTAGAACCCACATATGCATAATGCAAATGTTAACAGAGAGATAAAGATATAGGCAGAGAGAAAGCACAGAAACAACATTATCATTGAGTTGTATTTTACTAATTAACTAGTACAAGACTTATATAGTGCTAAATCAAGAACAAATAAGAAAAGAGAACTCTTGACTATAGGACTCTAATAAGCACCAGCTAGGGCCCCAAGCATTCCTATTTTAACTTTAATACACCCCATAAAGTTGGAGCATAGATGTTTGTAATGTCCAACTCAGAAGAAGAAAGATACAAGAAGGTTCCTTTATGCCCCACTTTGGTAAAAATAGCTTCAATTTCTTCGTTACCACCAGCTGCAATACTAACCATTAATATTAACAACATTTTTCTGGCCACTTTTCCCAACTGACAAAACACAGCATCTCAACATCCATTCAAGACAAAAAAATTTCTCAAAAAGGAAGAGACGAGCTAAAGAGACAGATTGATCTTACTGCAAAAACAAGAGAGACACCTCACAACTGAGTTTTTTCACTTAACAAACACATACCCAGACTCTACAACATGCGAGGAAAATCTAATTTAGCAGCAATCTTCAGGTTCAATTTATCAGCTCAAAAAAATGAGAAACAAGATAGAATCTGATGCATGAGATGAGTCATCTAGGAAAAATGAGAGACAAACTGAGTGCAGCGAGAGGTACAACTGAGATTGAGAGAAATCAGCCAACAATAGTGTTTGAAAACAAAGCAAATCAATCCACACCAGAGTCACAGGAAAAGAGTTACGAGAGAAAGAAGACCATGAATGAGATATGAATAGTCATCTGAATGAGAACAGTAGATATTAGAGAGAATCCAAGAAGAAACCCCAAGAAAACATATGGAGAAAAGGGCTGATAATTCAATAGGCATGTGTGCCTATTCTGGAGACCACCACCAGTAATTTTTTCAGGGTTTTGTTGGCTAGCCTCCTCTGGTTCACTTGTTAAAGCTGGTTTTTCATGAAGTAGTTAGATTGAGGTAGAACTAGATTTGGGAGCAGTGGTTTTTCCTTTTTAAGTTTGTGCTGTGATGCCGACGTGATCTGATGTTTTATAGTGTCACTGATGTGGTTTGAACGTCACCGGTGCTGTAGGGCTAGGTTAAAGTTCCCTGGCAGCACCTGTTGCAACGGGTTTTCTGTTTATTTTTAGTTTTTTGGAAAAGAAGAATCTAAGGTCTAAAACAAGATCTTTGATCAAAACAGAGACTGCATATCTATTGAGTTGTATTTTACTAATGAACTAGTAAAAGATCATTAAACATGCATATATATACACATATATAAGAAAAAAGAACATACTTGCATAGTGCAAGATTTATGTAGTGCCAAATAGAAAACAACTCTTGACAATAGGAATCTAATAAGCAATAGTTAATGACACCCCATACATTCCTATTTTAGCCTTAAAAAGAAGTATAATTGATGATTTAAAACCAACATCAAAGAACTCTGAATTGATTGAAAATAAACTTCAAACATTTATAGAAGAACGCTTAATATATTAATGGTATTACACTATAAAAGATTATATTCAAAAGTTCTCCAGAGAAGCATATAATACCTGTTTTCTGTAAGGAAAATCTTCATCCGGCAAATTCTGCATGTCTGCCAAGTTCTTAAGGGTTGCCCTCATAAAATAAGAACAATAAATACCTGATTATGGAGTCGTATTAACTTAGGTGCAAGAATTCTTTAAAGAACTCAACAAAGAAAATAATAGAAGACCACATACACCATGCTGAGATCAAGACACTTGATCCCTATCAGGCTATCCTTCACGCAAGAGTAAGAGGAAAAAAGAACGTAAAAGTAAGAGAAGAGAAAGAGGGGGAGGGGGGGAGAGGTAAAAAGCATAGTGTGCCTTTCATACACTCCTAATCAAAAAATCTAAACGCCTCAAACACTACTAGTTCTGCAAGAATAATGTGAAGAGAAAGAGGAAAAAAAATGCATATGAGAAATACAATACCCAATTTCTCAAACATTGTGGAAACAACTTGAAACACCGTGTCCCAAACTTCACTGTAATGATAATCAAGTAAGCTTTCAGTAGTTGCACACACTTTTTCAATTACAGTTGGCCCAGACTTGCTCGCCTCCGAGTTTGCATACGCAATCTGATCTACTCCTTGTTTAACCAAGTTTTCATCAATACAAGTGTTTATAAGATTCTTCAATGCTTCTGTGGCTGCAAATATAGCCTCCTCGTGCTCAGATGCCAAAATATCTGCCAAAACAGACAGAAACATCTTCATATGCTTTTGCAGTCCCACAGTAAATAAACAAAATTCATCACAAAGACAAAAGTAAAACCTTTGAGGGCATTGAATACAACGGGGAGTTTAGTTGAGCATCTCTCTCTATTAAGTGAATAGATTTTTATCATTCCAACATTCAGCAAACGGGCAGTGAATGTCAAGCCATCTGCAGACGTCTCATTTATGGAGACAGAAAGAGCTAATGAACATAACAAGTCAAGCAGAGCTTCAGCTGAAACCTCTATGGTTGGGTGGAGACAAATCACATTCAGACTATCAGTTATCCGCCTAGTAACAAGGGGCTGGTGAAGATCGAGGAGAGTTTTATAGTACTTCAGGATCATAGCTGTATATTTCATTGACATAAGAGGAAGACACTCTTTAAGAGCATCAAGCAAAAAAAGAACCTCCTGAGCTCCTTTTGGCTTTTCATCAACACTCGTGTTTGATCCACCAGCAAGCAGAAGAAACTTTTCAAACATGTTGATGATCACTTCACTTGCCGGAGTTAGAACAGGGGTTCCTTGAAAACTTAGTAGAATGTCGCGGGCACACAAATGTGACTGCCTTCTCACCTGTTCAAAACCCAGTAAGCATTTACTTGATATCTCTTCAGCAGATAATAAGAATTGTAAACACTGATAATAAAATTATGGCCCATACGATATACAATCAAAATGCCATCCTCTATTTTTGAAAACAATGGGTATAGAAAATCTTAAAGAATGTTTTTAGTATGGAGATATTAAAGCACTTCCTTAGAAATCAATGCTAAAAATTAGTTTCAAATATGAATACAACGGTTATATTCTATCTTCTATCAACTAAAAACTTTTGGATCAAAAACCAAACGCCCTGAGTTCATATGACACAAACAAACAATTAAGCCATGTAACTATCTAATTAAATAAAAATAATTCAACTCAAAATTTTTGGCTAGCTAACCAGAGTTCATACGACAGGAACAAACAATCAAAGAAGAAAATTGAATTTCTGTTGCACACAACCAAAACAACTTGATTGCATAATAAAAACAGAAAAAAAAAATAAGTTATGAAATTAAAAAATTCACCTTAGCACGTGAATCAGTTATGAACCCCAAAATCACTCCGTACAACTGCGACGCATCAGACCAATTGACCCTCCCTTTACCAATCAACAAATGCGACAAACATTTCAACCCCGAAGAGGCGGCACCGGCGCTGACGGAATTCAACCGAACAACTCGCACGACAAGGTTCTGTACAAAATCTCCCTTCTTCTTGGAAACAGCCAGCGAGATTTTAGGAAGTACTAGAGATAGAATGGTGGTGAGGGAGCCAATGACGTTAGCGGAGGGGTTGGGGTCCGGGGATGAGAGGAGGCGGTCCAAGGAGGAACAGGCGGCGCCGAAGTAGGCGATCGGAGTGAGAGGGAGATTATGCTCCTTGAGTTCTTGAGACATGGCGCCGATTACTGCGCATAGGTGCTGGTGGTCCTCGTGCGTGGAGGTAGAAAAACGGGAGAGGATTGAGAAACATAAGTCTTTGTCGTCGTCGATGGTGAATATGGAGCCGTCTTCCATTTCGAAGATGTCAATTTGGGACTCCGTCCAGTATCTGTTGATAAAAGAAGAGAGATTTTTATTAGGGTTTAAGCAAATTAGAGAATTTCAATCGGATTTAAATTTGGCAAGAAAAGCCTAGGTTTTTTTTATATGGTCCAATTGTTAGGTTAATTTATAATTTTAGCCTGACTTAAAATTTTCTTTATAATCTTGATCAAAAATAATAATATTCCAACTGTTGTAACATGTCCATGGAATTTCGTTGGAATTAGTTGATGGAGTTTATTTTATTACTAATATAATTTCATCGCAAGATGATTAATGAATTTTGGTATTATTTATCTTTTTTTTCAACTCAAAAATATATTCAAATCACAAAAATTATAATTGAAATTCATCATAAATTAATTTTTAAGTTTTTTAGTCTGTAAACTAAACTCAAACTAATGATTCGCAACAAAACAAAAAAAAAATTAGATTTAAAAATTCAATCACCTACCATTCTAGTTCAACAACAACTCTAAAATAAAGTTTAGAATTTCTATTCAACAATAATTATAAGATAAGATTTAAGATTTCAATTCAATAACAATTATGACGTGGGTTTGTGAAGAATTCGGATATTTTACAAAGGTTTTGTATGAGTTTGTAACTGAGAAAAAAACAAAAAAGTTAAAAGGTATTTTTGTTAGAAAGATATTTTTTTTTTTTTGTCAAGAATATAAAAAATTTAGGTAGACTATAATTATTAAAGGGTCTTAAAATTGGGCCATTTTAAAAATAATTCAAAAACTATGTCCAAATTGAAAAGGAAAATACAAATTTACCCTTTACACAACGCTAATATAGAATAATATATCTCAACACTCAAATATATATTGTGTTTCTATTTTTCAATATAATGTTGTATATGCATGCCAATATATATATATATATATATTTATTAAAAAAAAAAACTGCTAATGAAGAAGAAATAGAGAAAGAAGCGCTCAAGTTTCAAATTTTTGGTTTGTTCATAGAAGCATGAAGTTGAAAATAAATGAATGACAGGAAAGTAAAGAAGAAAGAAGAATAGAGAAAAATATCATTAATCTCTAATCAAATAATTACAAATTGAGTTTCTTTCTCTACCACTTCAAATTCATTAACTTCTTGGGAAAAATTAAAATAATTAAAATTTTAAAAAATATATATGTGAGTGTTAAAATTTGATGCCAATAACAAAATATATACATAGAATATGATGTAAAGCGTTTTATAAAAAAAAAAATAAGAATGCTATTGCAAACTCCTCTAAAATTCTCATAAAATTCATTTTTATTATTATTTTTTTTTACAATTTTAATTTTAGTTAAATTAAAACATATTATATATATATATATATATATACACACACACACATACACACATAATTGAACTTACACATAGTAAAAAAGTTTCTTACCCTCAAGTGTTACACTTAAAATTTGTTAAGCTTTTAACCTCCACTATTCATGAACTTTTACATACTTTATCATTAATTTTTAGCTATCATAATTTTTTTTTTGTTTTTAAAACCTAAATTAAGAAAGAGTCATATTAAATAGATATTATTTTTTTAATTTTTCTTGCTATATTTTGATTGTGAATACGATATATAAGAATTACTATTACATCTTTTCTTTAATAAATTAGGAAAAAAAAATTGAAATGATAAAAAAAAAAATCATGATGTATTCATTGGGAGTTAGAGAATTTAGAGAAAAATAAAGTATTTTAACTAAGATTTTGTGAACAATAAAAATAATTTTGAAACAAGATTTGAATAACACCAAAATTTTATAAAGAAGAGAAACCAATAAGGTTATTTTTAGAATTAAAGAGGGTGTTATAAGAATTTTTTTAAATTTAATATATTTAAATTTGATAAATAAAAAAAAGATTTAAAAAGGGTTTTGGAGGGGTTTCAATAGCATCAATTAAAAAATAAATTATTTATAATTACACAAGAAAATTTTACCCTATCATTTGAGATGAGTTGTAAATTTATTGAAAATTTGGAAATAATTGATATTTTTAACAAATAATGAGGGCAAAGTAAAATTTCTCCTAATTAGATTTTTTTTTTCTTTTTTCTTTTTTTTTTTAAAGTAATTTTAATTAAAATATAAATATAAATATTTATTAGAAATTTTATGAGAATTTTTTTGGAGATGTGAATACTTCGTAGCACTACTAATTGAAATTTGGCGAGGAATTAACTTGGGGCAGCTCTGTCAAAACTTATTTGTTGACAGCATTTGCCTTAAAATAAACTCGTTGGTATATTTCTCTCCAGATTTTGTAGTAAATAAATGATAATGCAATTAAATCTGCAGAATGTCTTTATTTTTGGCATACTAATAATCCAATTTATCATATGTTGACATGACCGACTATATAATATAGTTTATTAAAGATATAGCAGATTAAAATTTTTGATTTAAATTAAATTGATAATGTTAGAGTTAATTATTTTCAATACTAGAAACATCAATTTGGAATTATTGTGGTTTTATAAAATAATTGGCTATTTTTACGTTGAAGAAATAATCAGTTGTGAAGAAAAATAGTTTAGTGTTTAGTAAATTATGTCGTAAAAAGTTTAGTGAATTTCATAAATAGAGTTTATGCACTTGATAAAATTTAGTATTAAAGTGTTGTGATAATGTGTAATGATGTTAATAGACATGCGGTTGTCCATCTACATATATGAAAAAGTTCATATATGCCTTGAATAATACTAAAGTACCTAATTTATAAGAAATAGTATGTCATTCCAATAAATGAAGGACGGTGACAAAATTTTGATGCTATGTATTGTTGATTGATAAAATAAATTGTAATGTAATAAGGATATATTAGAATTATAAGTGATAAATGAAGGTTTATGAAAATATAAATATAATAGTCTTTTTAGTTAAATTGATGAGGTTATAATAAAAATTTTAAAATTTATAATAAATGTCTTCTTAGAATAATAACCCCTCTATCCAAATATCCCAGTCCAAATTTCTTAGATTATAAAATAAACATCTTAAATTTTTTATTTTTTATTTTTACCAAACATAAATTTGAATTAAAATTATCAAATAAGTTGAATATAACATTTCGACAACAATCCCAAACAAGCGAATAATGTGACCGAATTTAACTCAGTTAGATAATTAACTTTAATAGAAACTTTTGAGTTAATCCATTTTATTACCAAGTAATGTTGCATGAAGTAGACCCATGCCACTCTTGGGGGCTTTAAACGGTGGGTTGTGATATGGAAGAATCTAGAACCCCAATTGCATAAATCTTAGTTATGTTTTCACTTTGGGACCTTAGTTTGAAAAATAAGTTTTGTATAATTGAGCTGGCAAAAAAGGAAACAAAACCCAAACCATAAGTATGTACAAAAGGTATTGTTATTATTTTTTTTTTCTAATTCAAAATCTTATTTTAGTTAAATTCTTTGAAGTTTTCTAAAATAAGAGCCTTTTAACTATAATATAATCACTTTTACAAATTTAATTAATTAATGTTACGACACTTAATTTCGTTTTTATATCAAAAAAAACCCTATATGTTACAAGAAAAAATAAGTCATTTTTAACTAGGTAGTAACATCACAATCTAAGTTTGGATGAACTTTAAATAGGCTACTTTTTACAACATAAAAGAGGTTCCAAGGTCTAACCACAAGATTGAACGAGTTTTAAGAAATTCCAGGAGCTAGAGTTCTATAAAGCAGATCATTTTTCTGTTCGGTCACAGCTCATGCGCCATCATTCCCTTACCATCGTAAAATCTAAATTTAATCGGTGAAAACCTTAAGATCGCAATTCGAAGATTCTTACCGCTTAAACTACAACTTGGTTACGTTTTACTTGGTTAAATAGTTAAATCATGGAATTGTATGGAGAGACCAATTCCTTGTAGTGATGAAGAATTGCATGGAGAGACCAATTCCTTGCAGCGATGGGGAATTGCATGCACTAATAGATTAATAGATAACAAATGGTGTTGTCAGACCTATTTTCCTACGCATAATGTTTACTGGCAGAGAGAGACAGTTAAAGATTTTGTCGGTATCACCAAGGTCTTGGTTTCCACACCATGCGGTGCTGTTAACTCCAAAACCTTGTACATGAAAAAATTACTGATGATATTTTGGAATTGTCTACTCGAACGCAAATAATAGACATTAATACTTCACTACTGCACAATCGGTAGGACACAACAGCTACTAATATTCTACTTGTTGCAGTAGAATAGAACACATTAGATCCTGGCTGCTTCATCAATACACTAGTAGAAAAGAATATTGTCGTATTAGATATAGCAACAAACAACAATAATGTGGTCTATGCAAAAACAAACCTAAAAGCGGAGAATCAGAAACAGAGACGTAGAACGTCATGATCTAGTAGTTAAGTCATTGTAGCACAATCCAAAGTTTAAACCTCTCCTTGATCAACTAGACTGTGGACTGAAGCATGAAAGGCAGCTACTGAAGCATTAATCAACATCTCTACATAGTGCAGACCCAAGTCCTACGCTACTGAGGCTGAAATTAACAAAGCCTACCCGGAGACTATCAACGTCATTGTCTTTAAGAATAAAGATATGAAGGTGTAACATCTGGACTATCGACGTCTGTTGTACCATGAAGTATAAATCAATTATGTGCCAATTAAAAGAGCATTGGTTGACATTAACTCATCAGTGAATATCATGCCTTTAGGTGTCTTGCCGAACTCATTATTGTGTACACTCTCTTGCTAAAGCAAAAAAATGACCCAAGTCTGAATGATGGAGCTGCAAAAAGGCATACAAAAAGATTCAACAAATAATTTTTAACTTTCCCATCATAAAGGCATTAATACAAGGCAAACTTGATGTAGGACAGCTAGGACATAAATTAAGGATTTAATATTTATGTCCTCTACTTATGTGTCATATTTTTCTCTATTATAATAGAGATTACTTTTTTAAGTTTCAATAATGTTACTTTTTAGATATTTTCGTTTATTATTAAATAATATGTTTTTTAATAGCTAAGATTTTATTATAATTATTTTATTTTATTTTATTTATTTATCTATTATTTGTTTCAATTTTCTTGCTTAATGGGGTCGGTTTTATTAAGGGGAATTTAAATAACATGAATGAAAGACAATAGAATATGTTCCTCGATATGAATACTATCTCCTATTTTTCTTTTTGTAAATCTCCCTCATTTTTATTTTTACGTTCTTTCTAAATTTCTCCCAGTCCACTTCCTTACTTAGTTCCCTATTTCTTTTAAAGCCCTGGTTCTACACCAATTTGATATCAAGGCCCAAATTCGATCTAGCCCATTCTCTAAATAGTAGCTCAAATATTACAAATCCAAAATACTTCCTACCAAGTCAAACTTTCACCATCTTTGTCTCTAAACCACCACCGCCATTGTCAGCGGCTGGTCGCTGTCTCGACCGCTACCCATTGAATTAAACTAAACCACAACCCCCATTCTCTTCCTCTCAATCTGTTCTAACACTATACCCTAAGCACCACATCAAAATTCCCACCCTAAAAATAAGAAAACTTACTTGAATGAAAATTAAAGAACACAGATTTTGATGAAAGAAATTTTATTGATAGTGAAAGTTCTTACAAAGATGTGTTGAAGCTAACTTTTCACACACTTTGGCCTTTCTGACTAAATGATAAAGGTAATCTACACAAGAAGTAATTTTTTTGCCATCCCGCATAGTTATGAAATCTTCATCTTATCTTCACATTCATCGTGTGTTGGATTAACTGCGGTTGTCCTTGTGAAGAATCTTGCCACATGTTCTTCTATGTGTCCATATTGTGATAAGATATTTCATCTAAATCTTGTACTTATCGTCACATGAGTCACCTTTCTAGCTGTCAATATTCCAGCTTTTATTTATTTATTTTTATTCATTTCTAACTCGTTTAAGTAGGCTTCAATTTCTAGAATGATATTAATGAATGGTATAACGTTTACCATTTCACAAGGTAAACAGAGTAGAGGTACAAATAGTTAAAAACTGTATCTCAGCAATAATGTTGGATAGTTTTGTTACTTACAGTTTATGAAGCATACCGAAGCAGATCACTAATCTTGAACTGGTAATTAGTGGGATACCATTATTCGTTTGTGCATGCAAATGATTGGTTTCTCTACTAATTCTTATAATAGAATATCATTCTATAAGTTCTGCAATTTTTTTATTTATTAATCTTTCATTCTTGAGGTATTGACTAAATAGCAATAACTATTTATTATCCTGGCTTGAACATTTTTGTTATGGCTGACTTAAGTTCTTTAAGGAAAATCTTCAATTTGTTTTAGGTTAGTGACATGAACAACAATTAAAAATCCATAGTCCAATAATAATTCTATTGTGACCTACCTTCCATTGAACTCAAATCCTCTAGCAGAAAATCTGTCTAAATGAACTATTAATTGTATAAAATTAAATGTAATTTCGGGACCATATTTGTGGTAATAATAATCCGCCACAGTATAGTGTGATATTTCATTAATTTCTTGTTTTCTTGTGCCTAGTAAAAAGAAGTTTTGTAAATCAATGAAAAATATTGCTGTTGGGAATAGTCTGAATGCATAAGGTTCATGAGGATAAAAGCCAAATTGTTTTGTAGGCAGAGATAGATGGTGTCTCGAAGTCAACCGCTATTTGAGAAAAGCCGTTCAAGTGATAAGAGTCGAGACCTCTCAAAGTAATTAGAAGGCTCGGATCGAATCTTATCCTAAGGACGCTCCAGCAAGGCCTCGGCCATGGCCATAGCTTATAAGGTCGTGGATATGTAGTTCACAAAGGTCTTGGTCTTGGAAATGTGACATCTAATTTTATTATGAGGGAATAACGATCTCTAAGCAGGGATTGCCGAGACCTCGCTACAGTTGCGTATTAGTGAATGATTTATCTCCTTCCCATACATTCTCAGATTATTTCAAAATAAGGATTTTTGTCAAATTAGGTTTCTTACATAATAAGCAATCTTCAAAAACCAATGTTTAGCTTATAGAATCTCCACGATTCTCTTACAGTGGGAATCTAATTGCCCGATTTCAGTGTTCTACCATATTAGGAAGATGATAATACCTATAAAAGTGGATCAGCGGTAACCAGGTAAAGGAATGAAACCCTAGCAAAAAAGAATATTGTTAGCTTTACTTATGATCTCTCTTCTAAATTTAAAAAGTAAAACTCTAACTTAAGCATTGGAGAGTTTTCGCCGAGCAACCGGCTTTTCACCTCCATAGCTATTGATTGTGGTTGCAGGTCAAAAAAGAAAAAAGAGAGAAGGTTGTTATTGGTGCATAAAACTCATCGAAGGGATTTTTGTTGCATCAACATCTGGCGCCGTCTATGGGGATTGAACAAAAAAGTTAGAATAAACTGCAAGAAGGAAAACATGGTAACTTCATGGGCGTATGTGACAAGAAACAAAGCAACAACGAGGGAGAATCTTAATGACAATGGTATGGATGGTCGTACGGCAATTAACCAAGATGTTGGCAACCAACCGCTACCATTAGAGGACGTAAATCACGATTCAGAGGCTTCACTGCCACACCAACTCCCTTCTTGACTAAAGATGGCGGAAATAGCCTGGTTGACTAAAAAGCTAGTTGAGAATGAATGGTAACATGCGGAGAAGGATAGACAGATTCAAACCTTGGCTGAAGAAGTAGCACGGATGAGGAAGATACTACAAGCTGATTCCCCAGCGTTAAAAACACTTAAACTAGCCGAGGCTGTTGAAAGTAGTGTGCCTGACGCAACGTACACAAATCGCTCAGCAGAACATCGCCGATACACTACTAGGAGAAAATACACTGCTGCAGAAAAAGGAAAGGGGAAAAATTAGGGCTATTCCTTTAAAGAGCCTCAAAACAATGATGACGCTGATAGGCTCCATGTCGAGCCATAACAGATGTTCGAGAATTCCTTAGAGGATTCAGTGGTGATTCGTAAAAGAGAATTGGGCAATGGCCCCGGTCGGGAGGACATGAGGGCATTCTTTGACCAAAAACGACAAAGAGAAGGCTCGATGCAAAGCCCATCCAAACGAAGGAGGTCTAGGGAAGATAGCAGTCGAGTTGATAGTTCAAAGCTCGAATTCAGAAGCTGGTCGAGAAGCTAAAAGACCAGAAGTAAAGGGAAAGGCAAAAAAGAGACGAACCTGTGCCCAAGATGGGGTTTTATTCTAGGTCCTCCTTTTTCTCAAAAAATGTATCTCACTCTTCCTAAAAAATTCAAGATGCCACAGATAAACCTTTTCACGGGTAAAACTGATTCATCGCTACATATGGATCTTTTTAGGGAGATGATGCTAATTCAGGGGTTGGATGAGTCCCAAATGTGTCGTTTCTTTCTCCTGACCCTCGGAAGCTTTGATAATTTTGAATAACTGTATGAAACATTTGTAAATGAATTCAGAGCGGCCATAGTGAATCTTATAACACCGAGTTCGTTACTGCTTATGAAGTAAGGAGCTGGAGAGAGTCTCAAGAGTTTTGTCAAAAGATACTATGATGAGGTTATGGAGCTGGGAGCTTATCACTATTCATTGGCCTTAGAGGGTCTCAGGAAGGGCTTGCAGGTGGACCGTGGATGGTATGCAGTACGAAAGCCATCAGTCACCACTTATGAAGTAGCTCGACGAAAGTTGCTAAATGAGATTGAAGTTGAGGACCAGATCGCTCTCAAAATGAGAGAAGAAAAGGCCCGGCGCCATCGTTTCCCGTTAAGGCATTAAATCTGAAGACTGACCCGAGAGAGAGTAGCTATAAGGGAAGAAATATTCGTGATCTCAATGAAAAGGCAGACAAGATCAAAATTGGGATAAAAGACCAAGGATAAGAGACAAATTCCTATCGAGACAGTAGCACTCCTTGAGAAGAAATGACAACAAGAGAGTGGCCCATGTTCAGGGAGATCAGGCTTTACTCCCTGAAAGCCTCACTCTTACAAGTTTAGAAAGTGATTAAAAGACGAAGAACTATACAAGTAGAACCCCGCCCACTAAAGGCTAAGTCAATGGAAGAAGCTAAGAACAAGTTCTGCGTGTCCTACCAAAGAGCTGGGCATTTGACAGACAAATGTTTTGATTTCAGAGACCTCAGCCATAGCCTTGCGCTTGCCCTTGTCAACAGGAGGGGCTGCAGAGAGAGGTGTCGGGTCTTGAATAATCACCTTTTTGGTGGGAACCTTGGGGCAAGCCGCACTGGAAGAGCCAGTTACTATCGGCACTCTCGAGGCCTTCATTAGATCTTTGCGGGTGGCCTTCGAAGCTTGAGGGGCTTTCCCTCCCCTCTGTCCCTTGGCAAGTCTCTGCAAGACTTGAAAGGGGTATGAGGCATAGTCTTTAGAGGCCATTTCACCTGCAAATGCAAGAAAAGCTATCGTTAGTTACTGAAGCCCAATCGTAAGGATGAGTCACTTTGAGACTACCTCGAAGAGTGCTTTTTCCGAGACTAATTGGCGTCTGGAGATGTAAAACTCTACAAGACCCAAACTGAGCAGCTCGTCTTCCTAGAGCAAAAGGCTCTGGTCAGTAGCTAGCAACCTGTCAGTCTTACCTTTTCACTGCTGGAAGGATCCAATGTTGGCTTGCCGCTCTAGAAGACTGCCTCACCAAAGGGTCTGGGTACATGAAAGTATGGGGTAGAGTTCCAACAACTTCTAATGAAAAACCATTTTTTCTTCCAGGTTTTGTTGGAAGTAGAGTTGTCGATAATAGGTTTTGCCTCACTAGCTCAGTTTTGGAAGTAAAACCATCTAGGGCTGTTCGTAAGATTTCTCTTTAGAATGTATATGAACTCAATCTCCTCAAGAGAAGGGTCAAGGTTCGAGATCTGATGCCACACAACATACAGACCAAATATGATCCTCCAACTCTTAAGGTTTAGTTGGTAGGAAGAGAGTTCAAAGGAAGTAAGGATTTGGGTGAAGTACGGCTGGATAGGTAGTCTAACATCTATATGAAAAAATTTCTCATTAAAAGCTGTCTCGCCCTTTGGAGGGTAACTTGGAAGCTCGTTCGCTTCAGGGACTTTAAGATAAATCCCTTCGGGGATTTTGTATAGCCCAGTATATACTTCTAAATCTACTTGGGTTACAGTGAAAGCAAATCTATCCGCCTCAAAATACGCTAGGTCTCGCCTCGCCAGAGCTAGGGAAGCAATTAGGACGATGGTTTGTTCTTCGACAAAGTTATTTTTCCCAGAAGCCATTTTCTGTTTTTACATAAAGAAAGTGGGGGTTAAAAGGTCGTCCTGGGACCCCTAAACGACTCAAAAACGGGTTAACCTAAAGGCTTTTAAATCTAAAATATTTTCTAAATTTCCTAGTCAATCAAATATGCCATGAAATCAACCACAAAAGAATGAAAAAAAGAGGGAAAAAGACTTATAGTTAAAAGTTAGAAGAACTTGAAGTGAGGAGCTCGAAATTGCGTTGCTGTTGCTGTTCTGCTATTAAAATCTTTGGCCAAGGAAAAGCAACGACATAAAGGTAAAGAAAAAGTAGAAAGGTAAAAGGTGGGGTATTTAAAGGAGGAGAGGAACCCCGATCGCTGATACCCGTTATAGATCGAGGGATGAGATACTGCCACGTCAAAACAAAAGTGAGAGGATGCGTCTCATTAATAAAAAGGGGGCGGCCATCATTAGGGGCAGTTAGATCTCTTGGGTTTTAAAATGTTAGGATTTCAAGAGCCAGTCATCATCTGCCACATTATGAAGATTGACGGACTCCCAGCTAAGCATTTAATTATGACAGATAGGCGCGTCTCTTTAGAATTGCTGCCTTTAGTTTTAATCAACGAATGATCATTATTGACTAAAACTAGGGGGCTTGATGTTGGGAATAGTCCAGAATGCATAAGGTTCATAAGGATAAAGGCCAGATGGTTTTGCAGGCAGAGATGGATGGTGTCCCAAGGCCAACTACTACTTAAGGAAAGCCGTTCAAGTGATA
Source organism: Cedrela odorata (assembly GCA_035584115.1). Taxonomy (NCBI): domain Eukaryota; kingdom Viridiplantae; phylum Streptophyta; class Magnoliopsida; order Sapindales; family Meliaceae; genus Cedrela; species Cedrela odorata. The sequence continues at coordinate 5,198 of JAXCLQ010033139.1, read as the reverse complement.
GGAGGTGAGACTTCTCAAAGCAACTAGGAGGCTCGGATCGAATCTTATCCTAAGGACGCTTCAGCAAGGTCTCGACTATAGCTTGTAAGGTCTTGGATATGTGGTTTACAAAGGTCTCGATCTTGGAAATGTGACATCTAGTTTTATCATGAGGGAATAACGATCTCCAAGTAGGGATTGCCAAGACCTTGCTGCAGTTGCGTATTAATGAATGGTTCATCTCCTTCCTATACATTCTTAGATTCTTCCAAAATAAGGGTTCTTGCTAAATTAAGTTTCTTACCTAATAAGAATCCTAATGATACAATCCTACTAAAAACTTATGTTTAGCTTATGGAATCTCCACGGTTCTCGCACAGTGGAATTTTAGTTGCCCGATTTCAGTGTTCTACCATATTAGGGAGATGATAACACCTATAAAAGGGGACAAGCGGCAACTAGGTAAGGGGACGAAACCTTAGCAAAAAAGAATACTATTAGCTTTACTTAGGATCCCCCTTCAAAATTTATAAAGTAAAACCCTAACTTAAGCATCGGAGGGTTTTCGCCAAGCAACCGACTTTTCACCCTCATAACTATTAATTGTGGTCGCAGATCAAAGAAAAAAAAGGAGAGAAGGTTGTTGCTAGTGCACAGAACTTATCGAAGGAATTTTTATTACATCAACATTTACCATTCTTTCCATTGAACATATTGATAGATTTTGTGTTGTTATTCTTCTTGGAGTTGTTGATAGATTTTGTGTTGTTATTCTTCTTGGAGTTGTTCAATATTGCTGGCAATCTATTTTCTCACCAGGGTGTACTGGGCCAGCTTTTTAAGGTCATATGGTCTAGTGGGAGCCATTTACTTTTGGTCGTATGGGTATTTTCTTTTAGAGTCAAGTAGGGTTTTATGTTTTTGGTGTTCTTCAAGTAGCATATGATAGTTGTTTTTAGTGTGGCAAAATAAAGAATGATAGATTATTAATAAAGAATGATAGATTCACAAACAACGTACTTTTTACTATCTCTTTTATTTAGACTATTAAATAAGAGTACTAATGCATTTACTGTTTAATAAATGCTTATTATTTTCATAATTTCTAAATTTCCATGGATTAGCTAAGATACATGCTTTTTTTTTTCAAATTCATTTCAATTAATTAGTGGCCTAAATTTAAATTAGTTTCATTTTTCTTCTATTAGATAGTGCGATCTAAAGAAAATTATTTTTGGAACTTCTACTTGTGATATATATGCATGATCAAAGCTACTATTTGAGTTATATTGAGTAAATGTATTGTTATTTTATTTATTTTTTAATTTAAAAAAAAGACTTGGTCTAATTCGTAAAAAATGATTGATTTTATGCAAATTTGATATAATGGACATATCAATCAATTAAGAAATTCAATTGATGCAATTATTGAGTCAATAAATCATAAACTCATTCCTTATCAGAATTACAAGTAAAGGGTCAGGTTAATTCAAACATTTAAGAGGTCAAAATTGGGTTTCAATAGAATTGAAAGACAGTTTTAATCCAGCCTGACGTGCTTCTATATGTGAGTCTTATCTCTCAAAATATGTATCCAAATATGTTAAATTTAGATCTTATAAAAAGCTAAGAGAAATATCTACAAGTTTAATGTTTTGAGTAGAGATAGAATCTAAAGCAATCAAAACTCTTTGGCTGAGACAATTGAAAGCATGTGAAATAAGTTTTATAACATTTACTTGACTTTGGCCCATTCTTTGACATTTACCCTTTCCATTTTCTTATAAATAGAGCTTGAATTAAGCATATGAAACATCTTAAAATCTTCATATCTTGATTTCTTTTTCTCTTTTTATTCTTCACATAATATATTTCTAAATTCTTAAATAAGTTTAAGGGTGAAGTTTTGATAAGTATGTAATATTGTTCAAAGTTGTTCTTTGATCCTTTGATATGTACTTCATTGTAAAACTTTTTCTATCCATTGAATACTATATTTTGCAAGTGTTTTTGGTTTTTTAAATATCCTAATTCATTTTAATAAATAGTACATTGAATACTTGAATATTTTTTATATCTCAAGAATAAGGTAAATTATGGTTTTCACAAATTAATTTAAAAGTTAATATTTTGTTTTTCTATATTTTTTTAAAGAGAATTTTTTTTTATGTGCTTAAATATTTTATCTTCTAATTAAGATCGCTATTTCATTGATTCTTAATTAAGTTATTAAAAAAATCATGAATAATTTTTATAAATTTCTTCAAAATGGATCACTAATGCCCTACTGTATAATAATATTGAATTTTTATTTTAAAATCAACAAATTAATAACATTTCCATAATATCTGTACAATTGAACTTATAGTGTACTTTATATAATTAACTCCATGTGGACCGACACTTGAACACTTGAACTTTTGTTACATGAGATAACTTAAGTTGGAAATTACAACTTTTAAGTTATAACAATTTTGTTATATTGGATTCATTTGCATCACCAAATTAAAAGTATATTAGTGCTAATGAGACTAGATAATACATCTAATAATATATTTGTACTGCTTATATATATATCCAGGTTTAAGGTTATTATCCGTTGTTATTTCATTAAACTGTATCCATATTTTAATTGCTAAATCCTTTATTTTTAACCTTTATTTTAGATAATTCCACTATATTTTTACATTATATTCTAATACTAAAATAATATTATTTCAAATAAATTTAAAATTTATTTAAAGAATACCTTATTCCTAAAACTGCTAATTGAGTACTGAGTAATCTTTTCCGATTTTCATTAAAACTTCCACTGTTATATAAGCAAATTTCTTTTATTTCTTTTGGACTTTCTTTGGGAAGTTTTTGTAATATTATTCGTTCACATCCTATACTACCAGCATTGGTTTGTATTATTTTATATAGGATTCGGCGTGATCCAATTTTCGTCCAAACCGTACCGGACCAAAAAATTTCGTTTCTTTTGACTTCGGATCCGGATCATAAATCAATTAATAATTGGACTGGAATAGGACCGAATGTACAAAAAATAATGGGTTCGATTTATTTCTATTTTTAAAAATTATTATTAATTTTTTGTAAATTTAATTTAATTTTTTTATAATTAGATATAGATAACTATATCTTAATTAATCAATTCAAATAATTCAAATATATCATGTGCACTAGTTAAATTTAACTTATATATTTCTTTTAGTTTTCGATTCAATTCGACTTGCCAGACTTAACACCGAAATCGAATTACTGTTCAGTTCTTCACACAAAAATCAAATATACATTTTTAAAGTACGAGAACCGAATTGAAACTAGATCGAATTGATCTGTCTAATTTGATATTTTGATTTTAGGATCTTTTTACCCAACCCTAAGTTTATAATAGTTTTGAATAGGAAGTGTTAGTTCAGGTATGTTAGTTACTATTTCTTTAATAGTTTCAATTAATTTTATATCATCAGTATTAAAGTATTTTTGACCCTTTTTGCTTAATTTTTGGTATAGAGGTGTTACTAGACTAATAAGGTTTTGTATAAACTTTATAGCATAATTTAACAGTCGTAAAAAGTTTTGTAATTCTTTTTTATCTTCTATTTTGTATGGAAATTCAAGCATCTTCTTACTAATATGATCATACAATTTAACTTTTCCTTGATTTATTGTTAATCCTAGAAAAAAGTAATTTTTTTTCTTTATATAAACCCATTTTCTTTTTGCTAATAACAATTTCATGTTTAAAAATTCTTTAAATATTTTTTCTAAGTGTTTTGTGTATTCTATTTTATTTTTACTAAAACCTAAAATATCATCTATATGTTTGAATTAAAAAAATGCACCATCTGTCTTTCAAAGGAAAATGGATAATATTTTTTAAAAATATGAAATTTTTTGTTATGTATATATAGATGATAATATCTAGTCCTATTATTTCTTAATATTCTAGTGTGTCTACCCATTCTCTAATTGTCTGAGGCAAATTTTGACATTATGTACGATTTGATTAATCTTCTAAACTTTCGAAATAATCTTTTATATCAAAATTTTCTTCTTCTATTACTGGTCTATTATATTCTAATATTTTATCTTCAAAATTTCCTATATTATGAATATTGTGGATAATTTTTACAGGTTGATTTAAAGTCTTAAGTAAGGTTAATGTGTACACTTTGTTTAAAGAAATTTACTCCTTGATTAGTTATTAATATTCCTCCACTTTTTCCTAATATAAGATTTAGTCATAATGTTAAAGAATAAGAGCTATTATAAGATTTAGTCATAATATTAAAGAATAAGAGCTATTATGGTTATAGACTAGTGGAATAAGAGCTATTATGGTTATAGACTAGTGTTTGAGGTAAAGTGTAATTCATATTATTAATTTTTATAGGTGCATTAGTTAAACAATGAGTTATGAACAGAACAGTGAGCTCATCATGCTTTGTTTTTGTAAGCAGCGAAAGTGTGAAACACGGAATCAACTTCTGAGCGGGCAAATGCAGTAGGGGAGTCATGACCATCTTCATGAACCTACAGAATAAGCTCCAAATTGATCTGGACATGCACACATGCATGTTTCAGCTTTCAAAAATAATTTGAACATTAAAAACAAAGATGAGATGTCTCACCTTTGATTCTGCAATCCAGGACAGCAACAAGCTTGCTTCCTCAAGTGGTCCACTCGTCGGAGTGATGATATTGGTTCTGCCTTGTTTGGGATCTTCTAGCTTCGGTTTGAGCTTCAACAAGCTTACCAAGCTTTCTCTCTTTAGATGCTCTCCTCTCTCTATAGTTTTTGCTCTTGTTCACAACCCAAGCTTACTTCTCTCTTCTGTCTTTGCTTTAGTTCATAACCAAACACATCTAAGCTTACTTCACCAAGCAATCTCACAGTTAAAGAAAAAGAAGCTCTTTGTTTTTCAAAAAACAGACAAGAAGAAAATAATTATTGTTTTTAAAAAACCAAAACCGAATTTTTATAATGCATACTGTCAGCTTCTTTTATACACTTAACTCTTAAGTGTTTTGATTTCAAAAACCATATGAAATCCACCGATTGCCACCTACACAATCAACTGACTTACATTTTAACAAATCATCAAAATAAAATTAATGCAAAACGTGAGTCATGGTTTAGGTCGGCTGTGTGCATTGATTATTCTTAATCAAATGCATGCATTACAATAATACACGTATACATTAATACA
>JAXCLQ010033128.1:1406-17017 GCA_035584115.1 Cedrela odorata | reverse complement strand
CCATAGCGAAGAATACGAAAAGAAGAAGATTAAAAAGATGAACTCATAAAATTTCCTAACCGGTTTATTGTTCAACGCTTCAAATCACATGGTTATGGGAGAAGATGAATGACACGTCTATTGATGGCAATTTTACCATTAAATCTACAAATTTGCTACTACCTGACCTTCATAGGATGGGTTTAGTATGCCTCTTAGTAAATTTGGGACTAATATGAAAAAACAAATTAAAATCGATAGTAGGTTTGTGACGGATATGGGTACAGATAAATATCCATGAATATCTGTAACGGGTATCCGCGGATATATAATTTGTTAATTTCTTTTATTTTGAAAGTACTAACACAACGTTGTTTTAATGTTAATGTTAAAAAAATATCAAAACAATATCGTTTTAATGCTATAACATAAATTTACAAATCTTCTATGCACAAGGCATAACATACACCCATTGTCAATTGAATTCAAATTTTTTGTTAAGTTTATATATTTAATATTATTTTTTATCAGCAAATAAATATTTATTAATTTTATAATAATACTAAATTTGTTAATTTTTTTATTAACAGTAGCGTATAAAATCAATACGTATATTAATATCACAAAATAACATTCATTATCTCTATTAAATAAATTACATATATAAAATTATCAATGATTAATAGAGTTTAAAGTTTATTTCTTAAAAATTATTTTTTGTTTTATCATTAAATTTACATAATTATTATTAGTATAGAAAAAAGTGAGTCAAAACATCAAATATAATTTAATTAAATAAGTTATATTTCGAATTAATTATGTATGAATTTGTAAAATAATTGTGCTTATTTTATGAAATTGTTGTTATCAATTTTATTTTTTGTTGTTTGTACTTGATATTTTATGTGAGTGATGTATTTTATTTTGAATTAATGCCAAAAATTTATAATCTTAATGCTGAAAATTCCACTAGAAACCAGATAAAAACCCGTTAATATCCGTGTGGATTTGGTAAACGTTAAGAACTCGTTTAAACTAATTTGGAAATAAAATGTCAAACTCACTACGAGTTTGGTGCTGTTTTGGTATTAAATTTTTTTAGCGGATGTGAGTTTTGAGATATCTATTCCAAACCTAATCCACTGTCATCTTTAGTAATGTCTTAAAGCACTTAAAGTTTTAACGCACTTTGGTTTCGCAAAACAAACACATCAAGTTCAAGTGACAATCTTGATTGATATTATGGTATCCTCTAAAATGGACGTTTGGGACTAGTGTTGAAAGGATAAAAAAAAATGCATTCCATTAGGCATAGAAAGTAGAAGGTGTTTGAGGAATTGCCAAGCCCAAAATTGGTTGTCGACAACGGTGTAAGATTAAAGCCAATGTAATATTAATTCAAAACCAATCAATAAAATAGAACATCATTTTTAGAGTTCACATGCTTTTGGTATGGGAAGAGGCACAACTCACTCTTTTCCCCAGACTAATCAACAAAATTTGGGTTGCTTCGTAAGCATCAATCTAGCTATTTCTCGTTTGACCAAGCATTGCAAATGCAAGTAACATAAATTTCACTTTAAGCTAAGATTCATGACAGCTATGGCTGCAAAAGTTGAGAAATAAATTATCTTCACGTTTTTAATTTGATTGATTGAAAAAAGTGACCTTAGAACGATGAGATTATGAAACACATTACCATCGTGACCAACTGATCTGGTTTTATTTCATAAACTAAGAAATGCTATAACAGAAAGCTTTAGTTGACCTAACAAGAGTGAACAACATATTAAAATATTGTTGTTAAAAATGTAAATGGTTAAAATTGGGTTATCACCAGAAATTTTACAGCATTTAATCTGTTGCCAAGAAAAAGCTTGAAAGCTATCATTGGTAGCTGGTGAATTGTAATAATTTAGATATCAACTGTTTCATAGTTGAAGCTGATCATTCTAAATGATTTTCATGGCATGATCAACACCATGATTATTTTGATCTTTGAAGGTTAATTTGATATTTGTAGAGCGACATAGCTCTATATGTTTCAAGCCTTTAATCTTGGTTAGTTCTTGAAATTGTCTCTAATCGAATACAATTGCTCAAGGGCTACTTTCTGCCGCTGGTGGTTGTGGTGGTAGTGTGGTGGTAAGGGTGCATTTTGTTGTTTCTTGAATTGCTGTTCGAAGTGAAGATTTAGATTCCTCATAGGGGTTTGTTTGTTTAGGATCACATTACTTTTTTTTGCCTTCGCTAGTGTCACGGGGCTTTTTTTGTATATAACAACAAACCTTGCAATGCGTCAAGTCCCCCTTAACAACCACTTATTTTTCCGCTTAAATCCTGCACAAGCATAAACAGCAATCACAAAGATAAAACATGATCTTTACGAAAGCCTCTTGCCCTCAACTTTTTTATTAATTACTTAAAAATGATTACCAGACCACTCACTAACTCTTGGTAAATGCTCTCTAAAATTCTAGATTTTCTTTCTCTGAAACGAGTATTAGATCTCACAAATTTCAATACTCTCTCTATTTTCTTGATGTTGGCAACACAATGTCAAGCACTCAATTTATAGATAAAGTTAACACCTCTGGCTTCCTAGAGACACTAGAATCTTTAGAGTTTTTTTTTTATAACTAAACTCTTATTTATATGCCACCCCATGTTAACACCCTTAGAGTTTGCTTCCTAGCCAAACTCTAATTTATGTGCCACTTTATGTTAGCATCCTCAAAGTTCGACCAAGACTAGTCTTGCTAGCAAAAAGGTGCACTTCAAGTTTAACCACTTGAAAAGCCTAACATCTTCGTTGGATAAGAGAGGTAGTCACTCACTTGCTTCTCAAACTGTCACAGCGTGACGTCTCGCTCCCAGCTTGCATCCGTTGCACTTTTCCCTTTCCACTGAACCAAATAATCTATTTTTCGATTCTTCTTACTCTGCCCCATAATCCAATGATTAAGGATTTTCTCAACCTTTTTATCAAACTGCTTTTGGATCATTGATAGAGCTTGCTTGGTTTGTTGCCACTCAACATTAACCAAGTCCTTGTAAAAGGGTTTCAAGTAACTCACATGCACTATCGAGTGCATTTTTAATCTCTCTAGTAACTTTAGTTTATAGACAGCTTTGCCTATCTCTTCACTACTTCAAAAAGTCCATCGTACTTTGGCACTATTCCTCTGTGAACTGTCTAGCTACTAATCTTCTTCCAAATCTGTATAGTAAGTTTCAACAACGCAAAATCTCCTCCACTGAACTCTAAGTCTCTTCGCTTCGCATCGGTATACTTCTTCATTCAACGAGATGCTTTGGCTAGACTTTCAGAGGATAGCTCAATCATCTATTGTTTGTCTCTACAAGCTTGTATGTTGCTAGACACTTTACCTTAGTGTTCTTTTTTGCCAGCTCTTATGGCATGCAAGGATATTGCCTCATCACTAATTTTGTTGGACTCATCTCTGTAGAAAATGATTTATGTATGTTGTAGCAAAACTGGGCTGAGTTAAACAAATCTACCTAATTTTTCTAATTAGTTGTCACATAATGCCACAAGTACTCCTCTAGTAGTGTATTCACCCTCTCAGTCTAACCATTTGTCTAAATATGATTTGCTATAGAAAACTTCAGCTCGGTGCTCATAAGATTAAAGAGCAAAGTTCAGAATCTACCCGTGAATCTTTCATCTCTATCACTCACAATATCTTTTGACACTCCAAAATATTTCACCATATGCTTGAAAATCAACTCTGCTAAACATGCATGAGGTTCTGGTATGAAGATGGCATACTTGGAGAATCAATCAACCATGACTAATATTGACTTTTACCCATCTACTGACTTAGACATTTCCAATATGAAATCCATTGAAATCGAATACCACTAGTCTCGCTAGTATCGATAATGGTTAAAGAAGTCCTACTAGTCTTCTTCTCTTGGTTTTGTCTAGTTGGCACACTAGACATGTCTTGACATACATTCGTATGTTTTCTTCCATCTTGGGACAGTAGTATGACCTTTTCAATAAAGGCATCATTCGTTCAACTCCCAGATGTCCTACCTATCTCGTATTGTACGTCTCTCGCAACAATACCTTGCGTAAGTCCCATCACTAGGAACATATAATCTTCCTCTTCAAGCATAAATTAGCCCATCTTTAAGCAACTGTCCTTGCACACTACCTTTCTTGATTTCATCACAAAACTGTTGGTATGCATTATCATTTTCTGCATGCTGCCTCACATGATCGATGAAATCTAATGTTAGGTTAAAAGTGAGGCCACATAGCCTTCCACTTCATTTTGACTCAATGCATCTACCACTGAGTTCTATTTTCCTACCTTGTGTACCTACACGAAATCAAACTCCTGCCATCTTGCTTGTTTGGGCAATAACTTCTTCTAAATTTTGAAGTAAGTATTAGTTACATATCTATCATGACTGTGAAGCGCGTTCCTAGCAAGTAATGCCTCCACATAGTCAAGCAATGTACCACCACCTTCATTTCTTTCTCGTGGGTCGAGTATCTCTATTTCGCATCTTTTAACTTTTGGCTCTCAAAAGCTATAGGATACTTATCTTGAACTAACACACAACCAATGGCCCTGTCTGACGCATTCGTCCATATTTCAAATGGCTTATCAAAGTCAGGTAGCTTAAGCACCGATTTAGAAGAAACTGCCCCTTTGATCTCATCGAATGCTTGTTGGCATGTATCAGTCTATTCTCATTGTTTCTCCTCCTTTAGTAAGTCAGTAAGCGCACTTATTCTTCTTGAGTAGCCCTCAATAAACTTCTTGTAGTATTTGGCTAGTCCAAGAATTGATCTTATTTTCTAGAACTCTCGTTGGTGCAGCGCAATCGAGGATTACCTCAATCTTTCTCTCATCCATGCAAATTTTTTTATAGCTCACCCAATGCGTCAAGAATAACACTTCTTGCCGACAAAACTCGCATTTTTCTTTCTTTACGTAAAGCTTGTATTCCCTTAACTTGTCGAACACTTGCCTTAAATGCTTGAGATGTTCCTTGAATTTCTCGCTGTATATCACTATATCATTGAGATATACCACCACAAATTGATCTAGGAACTCATAGAGCACATTATTCATTAGGTTGTAGAAGGTTACTAGTGCGTTGGTTAATCTGAATGGCATCACAAAGAATTCGTATAATCCATACCGTGTCTCACACGCTGTCTTGGATTCATCACCTTTAGCAATTCTAACTTGCCAATATCCTAATCATAAATCTAGCTTTATGAAGTAAGAAGCTCTTCCCAACTGATCAAACAAATCTGCTGTATTTAGAACGGGATATTTGTTCTTGGCCGTCACTTTGTTGAATGCTCGATAATTTACACACATCTGCATTGAACCATCTTTCTTCTTTTGGAATAGTACTAATGCCCTATATGGTACTTTCGAAGGTTAGATGTACCCTTCATACAATAGCTCATCTAGTTGCTTTCGCAACTTTGCTAACTCTATTGGGGCCATTCCATAAGGAACCTAAGCAAGTGGTCTCGTCCCTAGTTCCAACTCAATATGATGATCTACCGCACATCATAGAGGTAACTCTTTGGGCAATTATGGTGGCATCATGTTAGCAAATTTGTCTAGTACAGTCCCATACAAATCAGGTATCTCCTCAACCTGTTCTGGCTTGATCTTTACAAGTGTCACTATGTAAGACGTCTCTATTTGTTTTAATCCATTGTTGAATTGTATTGCACTCTAGAATAATGGTCCAATCTTGCCATTTTCCAAGAACTTGCATCCCATAAGTTCTGATGTTTTGCCCATAATTAGAAGACTCATCGTTTGTGGCATCACATATGTCATTGCTTCCACAAAGAACTCTAAGACAATAACAAGTTCGATGTCTTTGAGTGGAAAAACAAAAAATATTTTCTCCTCTCATGTTTTGTTCCTCAATGTGCATATGGCTATGCCTCGTTTGGCCATATTTGAAGAGTTCACGGCACTTACCGTGCATTTTATGCCATTAACTTTCAATCCCAACTGCTTTATCTCTCGGTCTAGTTATGTCTACTTATTCGTGGCATCTGTGTCCAACATCGCCCGAACTTCTCTCCCATTGACATATGTTGTTACATACAGAAGCCCTTTGTAAGACTCATCAATCCATAATATATTGCTTCTCTATTACTACAATGGGTTCAACATTGGCACACTTGTTTCGGCCTCACCTAGTGCCTTTTATTAGGTTGTTGCATTTAGTTTGGCTTATTTTGTGCACTTTTTTGCCATATGAGGTCTACCACAGATAAAATACCCCTATTTCCATTGCTTTAGCTACTTAGTTTGGCTGATTTCCCCTTTTTTATTTTGGCTTTTGCCCTTGGAGTTTTCAACCTTCTTTTTCTTCTTGCCCTCACTGGCTTTTCTTTTACTCGTTTTGAGGCTCGAGCTTATAGTCAATTAGCCCATCAACCACTGTAATTGTCGCATATAAGTCTCTAACACCTTGCCTATATAGTTCAGTTTATGTCCAATTTTGTAAACCTGATATAAAATTAAAGAGCTTGTCATCCTCTAACATATTACAAATATCTAGCATCAATGAGCTGAATTCTATCACGTAAACCCGCATAGTCTCGATGTGCTTCAATCTCTTCAATTTTTCCCAGCAAGCCATACTACATTGCTTGGTAGGAATTAAGCCTTCAATTCCCTCTTTAATGCTTCCCATGTCTAGATAGGTGGTCTTTCTACCTAAACTTCCTCAATCAGCTTTGTACGCTACCGTAATTTAGCATCACCAATGAGGTACATGCTAGTTATGTCTAAATGGGTGGTCTTTGCATCTCAGCGTCCTCAATCAGCTTCATACACCACCATTAATTAGCATCACCAATGAAGTACATGCTAGTTATGTCTACTTGTTCCAATTCTAGAATATGGCTACCCTGAAATATTACTCAATGTCCCATAAAAAGTTCTTCAACTCTTTTGCATTTCGTGCCTTTGCAAATCCCTTTAGCTTGGGCATTTTTAGTTTTAAAAGAACCAGCTTGGCTTGTTGTGGCATGTTGCTTAAAGCTCTCTTGATCACCACCATCTCAGTCTCAAGGTCCCTTAATATCCCTTTCAAAGCATTATTTGCAGCAAGAAGGTCTTCACCCATAGTGCCCATCCACTCTTGGCAATCTTTCTTAAGACTTTCATAAAGCTCTTTTAGATCCACCATCTCGCCTCTCACTAACATCATCTCTAAGGCTACGGCTCTTATCTGATTAGCCAACATAGGTGTATCGGGTGTAATTACCCCAATAGCTCTCTCCAAGCAATCTAATCAGTCTTTTACAGTATCTCACACCATTGTGTGTGTTGTTCGTCACGAGTAAGTATGACGCTACCCCAAACCATGCTTTTCAACCTAACGCAACTCTAATACTAACTGTCACGGGGCTCTTTTCTTATATAGTGGTTAAACCCGCGATGCATTAAGTCCCTCTTGACCAACACTCACTTTTTCACCTAAATTTAGCACAAGTAAGCCAACACAAGCTCTTTAATTTTATATCAGGTTTTCAAAATTGAGTGAAAACAAACTACGAAGGCAAAGTGTTAGAAACTTGTCTGTGGCAATTGCAATGGCTGATAGACTAATTGACTATAAGTTCGAGCCTCAAAACGAGCATAAGAAAGCCAGCGAAGGCAAGAAGAAGAAGAAGACTGAAAACTATAAGGGCGAAAGCTAAAAAGAGAAAGGGGAAACCTGCCAAACCAAGTTGTAAAAGCAATAGAAACCGGGGTGTTTTATCTGTGATGGGCACCATAGGGTAAAAAAGTGCCCAAAATAAGCCAAATTAAATGCAACAACTGAACAAGAGGCACCAATTAAAGCCAAAACAAGTGTATCGATGTTGACAGAGATATAATACATTACAGATTAATGAGTCTTACCGAGGGCTTATGTACGTGATGACATTTGTCAAATTAAATGCAATAACTAATCTGAATGCTCAATTTATAACCAATTTTTAACACCCGACACAAACAAAACAGAATGTAACTTTACGATAGGGCAACCCTATTCTAAATTTTGCTGGGAACTCGTCCCTTCACAAAAAATTCTAATTTTCAACTATGTTAACTGTTATCATGTCTAATTTTTACAGGATTTTACGAATCGGTATTTGGAGGTCCAGAACTCACTCAGTTTCCGTTTTATTGAACCCTGTTCAAGGATTCCAACAACTAGCGACACTCTTTTTACATGCAATTTTCTACCATATTTCTCCATACCAGTCAGCAACAACAATCATACATGATAACACCTTATTTTTATATTTTCCATGTCCCAAAATATTGCCATAAAGGAGTATATTTACTAACTTATATGCTTATACATATATACATATATTTAATACCATTATTTCTCTACAATTAATCAACATAGTTACATGACTTTTCATGCTAATTTAGCATCATTAACACACTGCCATAATGTAACCCTTGTACTATCAATAAGTTCCCATAATCATCAAGTTACCAAACTTACCAAATAACTAAATCATGCAATATTTTTACATTTCATAACCAACAAATCATCATAACTATAATTTCACATGTAATTCATGCCAAATAATAATTCACATTCTCAAAATCATATACAACACACATACTTACCACTTTGTTTGCTAGAAACCAAGTCTTCTTCTTTTCCTTCACCTTCCTTTTCCTTTTTCGTTTCCTCTCTTTTCTTTCCCTTTCTCTTTTCTCTTTTTTTTCCTTTTCCTCTCGATTTTCTTCCTTGGCTTCTCTTTCTTTCTTTCTATCTCATTCTCTTGAATTTTCTTTGGATGTTATCCATTAAGTACACATTAATAAAGTGAAGAGAATTAATTTTCTTGTTCTTCTAGAAGCTTTTCTTAAGCTTATCCTTTTAACAATAAAAAAATGACAAAACAAAATAATGGAATGCTTAAATATAACATATGGGCCGACCTAACACTTTTCTTTCTCTCTTTTTATATGTTTCCCTTTTCATTTTTTTTTCTCTTTTATCTTGATTTTTCTAAATCAATCAAGAAAAGCTAAAGAAAATGACCATTATATACATGCATTTTGGGCTTACAATTGAGCTTGCATTTTATTCATTTTGTAGGCTTGTTATTTGTTTCCCATGTGGGCTTGTTTTACACATAAATTTCTAAGCTCAATTGAAGATGAAATGTCCCAAATCCATATGTTTAATGATTTTAATCATTTAATTCATTTAAAATTAATTCACTTTTTAAAATTATTTATCATTTTAAGTTCGAAAATTTTTTTATTCCAACCACCAAAGCTCTATTGTAACAATTCCAAAAAAAATCAGTCATTACAACTTCTTACTGCACAAAGCTAGATTTGTGATCAAGATATTGGTAAGTTATGATTGTCAAAGGTGACAATCCCAAGACAGCATGCGTGACACGATATGGATTATACGAATTCCTAGTGATGCCATTCAGATTAACCAATGCACTAGCAACCTTCTGCAACCTAATGAATGATGTGCTCTATGAGTTCCTAGAATAATTTATGGTGGTATATGTTGATAATATAGTGATATACAGTAAGACATTCAGATAATAACTCAAGCATCTAAGGTAAGTGTTCAGCAAATTGAAGGAACACAAGCTTTACGTGAAGAAAGAAAAATGCAACTTTTGTCGGCAAGAAGTGCTATTCTTAGGGCATTGGGTGAGCCACGGAAAAATTTACATGGATTAAAGAAAGATTGAGGCAATCCTCGATTGGCCTGTACCAACGAGAGTTCTAAAACTGAGATTATTCCTTGGACTGGCCAACTATTACAGAAAATTCATTGAGAGCTACTCAAGAAAAGTCGATGTGCTCATTGACTTACTGAAGAAGGAGAAACATTGGGAATAGACGGATACATACTAGCAAGCATTCGATGAGATCAAATGGGTAGTTGCTTTTGAACTAGTGCTTAAGCTACCTGACTTTTATAAGCCATTTGAATTACGGATGGATGCGTTGGACAGAGTTATTGATGGCACGTTATTTCAAGATTGGTATCTCATAGCTTTCAAAAGCCGAAAGTTAAAAGATGCGAAACAAAGATAATCAATCTATGAGAAGGAAATGACAGTGGTGGTACATTACTTGACTATGTAGAGGCATTATTTGCTAGGAACGCGCTTCATAGTCATGGCAGATAATGTAACTAATACTTACTTCAAAACTCAGAAGAAGTTATCGCCCAAATAAGTAAGATGGCAAAAATTCATTACAGAGTTTGATTTCGTGTGGGTACATAAGGCATGAAAATATAACTCAATGGAAGATGCATTGAGTTGAAAGGAAATGGAAGGCTATGTAGCCACATTTTTGACCGCAACATTAGATTTCATCGACCGTGTGAGGCAGCATATGGAGATAGATAATGCATACTAGCAACTGTTTGATGAAATCAAGAAAGGCAGTGTGCGAAGATATTGGCTTAAAGATGGGCTAATTTATGCTCGATAAGAAAGATTGTATGTTCCTAATGGTGGGGGCCTTTGTAAGGTATTACTGTGAAAGACGCACGATACGAGATGGGCAGAACATCTAAGGATTGAACGGATGATAGCTTTGTTAAAAATGTCATACTATTCTCTCAAGATAGAAGAAGACATACAAACGTATTTCAAGACATGGGTGGGGACCTATGCAAGGTATTGCTGCGAAAGACGTATGATACAAGATGGGCAGGACATCCGAGGGTTGAACGAATGATGAATTCGTTAGAAATGTCATACTACTAGCTCAAGATGGAAGAAGACATACGAATATATGTCAAGACATGTCTAGTGTGCCAACTAGACAAGACCGAGAGAAAAAGACCAACAAAACTTCTTCATCTATTGCTGATACTAGTTAGACCATGGCAATTGATTTCAATGGAATTTTCTTTCTCTAGAATGAGTATTAGATCTTACAAATCTCAATACTCTCTCCATTTTCTTGTAATGACTAAAGCTTTACGTAATTGTAATAATCAAGTATTGGTGACTGGAATAAAATTTTTTTGAACGTAAAAGATAAACAATTTGAAAAGTGAATTAACTTTAAATAGGACAAGGAAATTTATAAGACAATTTAGCTAAACAAATTAACCTCTTGAATTAATGATTTTCGGCTATTTAAATGAACATTTGGGTTTAGAAAATAAAAATAAATAAAAAATAAAGAGGTTCATTTATTTAAAAATTTTGGGCCATGTAAACGGTTGTTTCCAAAGCACTCTTTATTTTTACAAAGAAACAGTACACTTATAAGAATTTTGCTGCTAATGGTAAAGTTCGCTGGGAAATGGTTGTTTGAATTTGAATCGAGGAGTGAGAAAAAGAAGGAGATTGGACGAAAATTGAAGAAGGAGGTGAAATTGTCATGGAAAAGAAAGAGTAAAAGAAAGAAAATGGGAGGCATCATATGTTCGATGAAATTTCTGAATGAGATATGGAATGCAAACGGAGAAGATAAAAAGGAAGAAATGGCCGAGAAAGAGAGAAAAGAGAAAAAAGAAAGAACAAGAGAGAAAAGGAAGCTAAAGAGGACAAAATTAGCCAAGAGATGAAGGTGAAGAAAAAAGAGGTGATAAGGTGATGGATAAGGAAGAAGATAACAAAAGAGAAACAACAATAGCATCTGCACAATCTTACAGCCCAATTTCAAGGCCAAAGGTGTTAGCCAAGACCAGCTCTCCAAATTTTGAGTACGATCTTTTGCAACAACTTTTGCCTATTTCGGAATATATGTATGCATGTGTGTATTTGGTGTTGTTTGGTTTGTTTCTTTTTCTTCTCTTTATAACTTGAATAAAGAATTGCAAATTATAGAAACCTGGGTTGTGATCATTGATGCATTTTGTTAATGTGGATGAGGTTTAGAAGGTGAAATTGAAAGCATTTAGAATTTGGTAAAGCATGAGTAGTGTTCTGCTATTGGAACTCGGACCTAGGTCTAATATTTGGTTTATAAAATAAATTATAGACCTCTAATTAATAAGTCGTAAAATTCTAGACACAATTAAAACTAACATAATCAAAAATTAAAATTTTTCGTGAAACAACAAGTCCCTAGTAAATTTTAGAAATGGCTACCTTATGTTGCATTTTGGTTTGCCAAAAATGCTAAGCAGCGTACAGAAAACCCAAAACAAAATAGTATACCCAACATCAGTTTTTAGCACCATAAAATTCTATGAAATTTAGACACATAAGAGAACAATATATCTAAAAATTAGATCGTTTCATGTAGGGATGAATTCCCAGCAAAGGTCAGAAGTCGGTTGTCTTGTTCGGCATCACACACTGTACAGTATCTGCGCAGTGTGTAGTAAATTGATTATAACTCGAACATTAGGAATCGAAATCAGGGTTCATAAAGGGCTACGAAAACTAGACATGACAAGAATTGACATAATTAAAAATTAAATTTTTTCATAATTCGAAATTCGAATCCTTATAAGGTGAAAGAAACTAGACTTATAAAGGATGAACATATCAAAAATTCAGCTTAGAATTCATTACTGATTGATCCCAGCAAAAATACAAATTTATCCCTGTTCAGTGAAGTGTTATTAAGATAAATCAAAAAATAATTTGCGAACAATCGACTTAGATAATTACAATTTGAATTTTGTGGTGATACAAAATATCTTAATTTGGTTGGAGTGAAATGTTCATGTATAACATATGTGTTTATTCATTCACGTGTTAAACATATTATATCGAAAAAACCTACGAAAGCAGTTATTGTAGATTGTCAATCAGAATACACACCAACTACGCTCTGGTACAAGTTGATCAAATTCTAATAGGTGAATGGATTAATTTTGTTGCAAATGATTCCAAACTTATATTTATTAGTTTTAAAAAACCCTTTAAAATTGATAAAAGTGCTTGGATATATATATATATATATATATGATATTTTGTGGCTACAGCGTGTAGCCTAGGGTAGACCTTTAAGGTGCATAGGTGAGTGGATGTTTTACGTTACCACATTATTATTTTAGTTTAATGTTCAAGTTATAAATGTTGCAAGAATTAATTTGAATCGTTTGATATATCCAAATGTGTGATTTGTGAATTTACCGAATTATAGGTTTTGGAAAGAATGAGCATGTTGTGGCTTAAATGTGTTTTATGTGGGACTTGTGAAAATGTAAAATTTTAGCTTTGATATGATTACCATGATTGAGGATAAATTGTATTGTTTTATGGATTTCTTTTTAATTCGTGATCGTAGATAGAGATTTTATAAATGGTTTTCAAAGGTGTTGTTAATGTATTAAGTTACATTAAGTTTAGTGATTGTGACTTAGGGGTTATGATATTTGAGAATAAATACTAACATGGTGTGATGATTGTATATAAATGTTTTATTCCATTAAATTAAAGTGTGAATATAAAGTCATTTCTTGAACTTAATATTGAGATATATGGGATAAAGACAAAATTAAACTCTTTAACAGGATTCGAACGTTGGTTGTTTTAAATTTGATAATTGTTGTGGTTATTGAGATTGTTTTCGAGTATGTCAAGAAGATGTTGGGTTAATGTAAGCCTATGAGTTGTGATTCGAGTTATGATTTTTACTTTATAAATTTATGATTATTAAGAATATTAAGACTGTTGTCGAGGATGTCGACAATGTGTTGGAAATAAGGTGAATTTACGAATTGTGATTTAAGTGATAACACATGATAAAGGAATATTGAGAATGATGGTTAAGTGAGTGGATATTTCATTTCTTTTCTTAAATTTATTGTTTAAGCATTATGTTTGAAATATGCATAGTTTGAGACTTTGTTGAACTATTTATCCATGATCGAGAAAAATTACTTGTGAATTGATAAACTCATGAGTATTTCCAGATGTTTTAAGTGTTTTAATTCTCAGTGGAAATTGATATAAATTTATGTTGCATTTATGATTAAGATATAGACTTTGAAAATGATCTTGATACCCATTTACGGATTTTGTAAATCCATTTAGTTTACGTTTTCAAAACATGATAAGAACTTTGTTTCAAAACATTATTTTAAAACGTGTCATTTTCTAAAATGATATTTGCCCTACAGGGCCAAAGATATATTCTGGCTGTTTGTGATACCGCCAGCCGGAATACCAAAGTATAGATTTGGGACCTTTATGACCCCTTATCTCAGAGATATATTATGGCTGCTTTTAATATACCGTAAGCCAGGATATTAGAGTAAAGATTTAAGACCTTTGCAACCCCATATCTCATAAATGTATTTCAGCTATCTATGATACGCAGAGCATGATACCAGAGTAAAGATTTGGGATTTTAGTGACCTTTATCTCAGACATATATTTTGACCGTCTGTGATACTGCGAGCCAACATATCAGAGCTACCATTTTACAGATTTTAGATGACACAGTTTTCAAATAAAATTTTTATTATAAAAAATTATATTTCACGCTGACAGATTGAAAAGAAAATTTGATTTTAAAATAGCAGAAAAGCTCAAATATATTATTGTTTATAGTTTTATGATGATACAAATTTTAAAGTGATTTTAATTATAGCAGATGGTGAATATGATTATGATTTTAAATTATGTATTGAATTATATAAACAGCATAATTTATTTTCTCTAAAATATATTTTCTTATATTATACCTATTTACTCACTGGGTCTCTCAAAACACCCCTTACATTTTCAGTTTTACAAGTTCAACAGGTAATTAGTAAAGAAAGAGAAAGGGATTTCAATACAACGAAAACATAGACAGAGGAATAGGGTTATACACTACAGTCAATAGGAGATGTGGGTTTGACATCCATAAAGAGTCTTACATGTTACAAATAAAGCCATGTCTGTGGAGTTAAGCATATTTTCATAATGTATTATAATATATTAAACATTGTAGAACTCTACACTTTACAAAGTTCATGGTTAAACATATTACCTCTAAGCATTTTGTACATGTGTATGGAAATATTAGCATTGCATGTAAAAGCAATAAGTGTACAGACAATAGAGAAAGTGAGAGGCTTAAAGTGATAGTGGGTTCCATCACATGCCGATAACATCTCCGGTACTGGAGATATTACATTTCTTGATGTTGGCAACACAATGCCAACATTAACCCTTTAATCTTGATGTTGATCATCCTGGATGATTTTCATGACATGATCAACACCATGATTCTTTTGATCCTTGAAGGTTAATTTGATATTTGTAGAGCAGCGTATCTTCATATGTTTCAAGCCTTTAATCTTGGCCAGTTCTTGCAGTTGTCCCCAGTCGAATGCAATTGCTCAACGGTTGCCTTCTACCACTAGTAGTTGTGGTGGTGAGGGTGCATTTTGCGGTTTCTTGAATTGCTGTTCGACGTGGAGATTTGGATTCCTCATAGGGGTTTGTTTGTTTAGGATCGCACTACTTTTTTCTACCTTTGTTAGATAGTTATTTTTCCCTCATTATGCACGCCCGAAAAATCATAAGATTCAATTCAAACTATGTTCAATTTTTTTTAATAAAGGACTGGAAAAATGTTTAAAATGAAAATGAAAATTAGAATGGAAAATTATCAAAAATAATATTTTTTATTTTTTATTTTTTATTT
>JAXCLQ010033117.1:0-25165 GCA_035584115.1 Cedrela odorata | reverse complement strand
TGCAATATGAGCCTCCTCCCTTGAAACAAGCCGGGTTATTAGCTTGTCAACATCCTTCTCTTGCTCAGGTGTTAAGCATTTGAATGGTGGAAGGTACTTCCCACTAGTGTCCCTAATTAAATAAAGGGGATCGAGTATATAAGCAGCAGCCCAAGCCGGGTGATAACTCTTCTTGAACCGCCTTTCAATCACTTTCTCAACTGGTCCTTCCACAATGTGGAATTTTGAACACCAATCTTTCACTTTTGCTCTAAGCTCATCCCAAAGTGGGAGGCATTGCCCAACTAGTGGTCTTTCTGTCTCAATCTCTTGAGCCATTTCTTTGATCAATTTAACCAATGAGTTGACTGCCTCCAACTCATTCCAAAATCCCACTTCTCTTATCATCTCTTCTACTTCTCTTGCAAGTGGATCCTCCGTTGATACTATCTTAAACGATTCATCTAATAAAACCAACTGAAGTGCTCGAGACGAGTTCAATATATCTTCAATCAATGTGTACAATGGTTCGAAGTTATTCAACTTCTTATAATCCCTCAAAGGCACCCTCAATAACCCACCACGACCATACTCTTGCAACTGATACTTATTAAAGCTATTTCGAATTTGATTCGCGTTATTAACAAAATTTGCCAACTTCAAGCAATTCTCAGCCACAGTCCTGAATAAAGGAAGCTCCTTGTTGAAGTCCTTGATCAAACTAGTGAAGCCTTGAAACTGACAAGAAAGATTGACCATCCAATGATGCTGATTCTCCAAATTCCTCAATGCTTTAGACTTAAACTTGTCAGCAACTATTCCTACGCACTGTTGCACGGTATTCCCACAAATGCCTGCTATTGTCTCCCACAAAATCTCTTCTGCATACTTAGAAGGCACAGCACCACTAACAAACACTGCCCTCCTATACAAACTAGTACCATTAGGCAAATTTACAGACAAATTCACCAAATTATTTTCACCAAAGCCCTTGGCTTTCCATCCATCAGATGATATTTGAAAAAACATAGCATCTCTAATCCTTGCCTCAGACTCAGCTTTCACTTCCTCAAACTTTAAATCCAATCTTGAACCAACGAACTCCCTTCTTGAAAACGCAGGCAATCCAACTTGATTTAAAAAAGCTCTAAACTTTGGATGCTCCAAGCACGAAAATGAAACCGAACCACAAGACTCATAAACCCAATCAGCAAGAAAATCTAGAGCACAATCAATCTGGTTCTTGCTCAAAGCCGGTCCAAGCGAAGTTTTAGGACTCTTTAACCTTTTAACACTATCTTCCAACATAGCCAAGGGTCCTAAATCTTCTTTCCCTCCAGATAATACCAAATGCTGTTGTGCTTGCAAAAAAGAACCAGCAACACTCGCTGTAACAGCTGTAGTAGCTAATTCTTGAAATCGTGATGGATCCACTATAGCAAGCGGCGTTGCTTGATAAGAAGATGAAGAAGAACCAACAGCAACTCCAACGCCAGCAACACCAATTTTGCTTACTTCAAGAACTGAAGAGGAGTTACTACGTTTGCGGTTATGACTGGATGGTGAAGCAAGATTAGCTGACGATGGAGAGATTGACGAAATTGGTTTGGCTAAAGAATTGAAGTTAGGACAGGTGCCGCGTTTAAGATGTTCAGAGGCTGTGCGAGAAGGGTTTGAAGCTGAAAAAACGGCGTCGCATAAGGAACACCTTAGCTTGACTGCTTTAGGAAGACCAGTGTCCGAGTTGTGAATTAACAGGGGTTCAAGGTGAGCCCAGTACCATGCGCCTTTCCCTTTTATAGCCTTGGTACGAACCATCACTAACCCTTCGTATCTCTTGTGCACAGCCTTTGCTGTCACCTCGTCGGACGAGAGTGACTCCACCGCTTGTGTTTGCGTAGTGTTGGTAGTTGCCATTGCAGGGCTGTAAACGAAAGAGAAGGAAAAAAACCTCGGGTGTTTACAAAATTTGGGATTTTTGAGGGAGTTTAAGGTGAGTTTTTTGAGTCCATGGTACCGGAGTTTAAGAGAAGTAGCGATGGAACGAGGACGTTTGTGTTTCATTTGGCCGGAATTCTATTTTCCGGCGTCCCATGATCTAAGTTTGTAAAAATAAAATAAAAAAATTGGGTGGGGTGTAGTTTTGGTCTGACTGACGATGGGTCTCTTTAGCTGTTTTGAGAGAAAATTTCGAAAGACAGAGAAAAACACCAGTGTTTGTTTCAGTTCTAAGTAGTTAAAACACGCACTTGTTATCTGCGCGTGGGGAACATGAGAAAGCTCTGTTGATGCAAACTGATACAGTGATCTAACGCCACAGTCCCACGTACGAAAACACCAATATGAGATTGGTTGTCACTGGGAAGTGATTGCAGAGTAAACAACACGCGCAATAAAAGGTTGTTCTAGTTTTGGTATCGCTTTCATGTTTCTGCCTATTGCTCTTTTTCTCTTTTTCTCTTTTGCGTTGTTGGAGGGAAGAGTTTCTCTTGTCTGTAGCTTCCCTTTTTTTTTAAAATATAAATAAATAATATTTTATTCCTTACGTTTATTGTATTATTATTATTATTATTATTATCATATTTAAGGGAAAGAGGTATTTGTATTTGTATTTTGAAATGTTTTCTCTCTCTTACGGACATTAATTTAGAGTTTGCTTTTGTGACTTGTTCTTCATGTGGTTGTTCATTCATAAAAAAAAAAGGGCAACCTAGGAATTTAATGAATTCCCACTAGTTGTTCTGGTTCTGGGTGTGTTGAGAGTGTTGACCATAGACAAGCTGAAGAATTTGCCTTGAAAAAGTTGACAATACGCCATTCTGGGTTTTCCTCTATTTTTCTATTTTTATTTTATTTGCATTTTGTTATATTTTGTGAATGGGCCCACCAGCCTCAAGAGTAGGTAGCATAGGCAAGGCAGATGTTTAAAAAATAAATAAAGGCAAAGGTGGGTCTCTTTTCCACATTTTGCGCTCCCTCACTCCAATTTACAGCAGTCAATTGTATCACTTTAATTTTGTCTTGGTCCCCCCCCTGGATTATGGAGACAATAATAAAAGAGGAACTTCCGCAACGTACTAAAAAATAATCAACCAACTGTCACACCTTCATCACCCAAATTACCTATATATTTTATTTCTTTCCCCCAAGTTTACTTCAGGAATTCTTAACTTATCAATTTCTCATATTTCCTTTTCGTTTATTCCAACCCAATCTATATATTTTTTAAAAATAAAAAATAAAAAAGAGAGAGAGAATCTCATTTTTTTTTTGGTTATATCATATAATAAATAAATTAAATCTCTTTACATCGCACTTTAAAAAAAATCTTAAATTGAATTAACTAACACTTCAAATGATAGTGATGCTTAGAAGTTAATAAAAAAAGTTATATTTAGTCTAATTTTTATTTAATCAAAATTAAAATTTATTAATTTAAATTGAGTCGATGGATTCTCGAAATTCTTATTTTCAAAATTATATATTGTCAAATTATATAGGTAGGTAAAAGATGTAGACGGAGTTGGTATTTATGTACATACTTTGGTAGTGAGTAATGAATTAATTCCAATCAAACAAATAGCTTGATTAAGTAGTTTCATAAATTTTAACTTGGCATTAGTAAGGAATTAGGTGGAGAAGAAAATTGTTTGAAAGTTTGACAAAGTTGAAGTTAGTGTCTGGTTGATGAGAAAGTAATAATTTTTAATTATACACAGTATTTAGTAAATAGATTGAAGTGGGTTATGTTAAAAACTAAATTCATAAATCATTATGTATGTTATTAAAGTATTAAATGGAGGTTAGTGGTCAATTTTAATCTCTAATTAGTCATTATCTAGTGAGTCAATAGCCATATGCCACAACTGTCATCCACCTTGTATTGCATATGTAAATAAGTAGCTTTGTTCCTAAATTGGACCGGTTTTTAGCATTATAGCCAAATTTTAGGTATCTTTTTAATTATAGTCAACTTCTAAGTTTTATTATTTTGTTAGTTAAATATATCTGATTTAGACCAAAATCCTCCTTATACTTTTTTTTTAAGCATATATATTTTTTATTCATTCAAAACAAATATTCTACTACTTAAAAAAAAAAAAAAAGTGATCAAATTTATCATCTTGCTTGAATAAATCGAAGTTGGTGCAATCTTAAGTTAAAAATGTAAGCAAAGTTGAGCAAAGTATTGATATTTATCATTTTTTTTTACTGTTTTATTAAAATAAAAATAAATTTGAATGGACCTTGGAGCATATTCATGGCATTTCTTACGTTATTAGGTCAATATGTTATATGAAAATTTTGTTTGAGTGAGAGTACATGATTTAATTAACATGAATCTTGATTAGTTGAAGTTGAAAACAAGAATGCATGGATTAAGAAGAAGCTAAACATATTATATTTTTTCAAGCTGCTATTTAATATTTTGAGTTTCAAAATAATGTGTCGAACAGAAACTAAAAGTATTTGATAATTTTAAACTTTTTAGCGTTATCTAACACTTTTAACTTCAAAACATAATGCTCCATACAAATTAAAAATACATGACACTTTTTTTTTTATTTAGCATTGTCTAACACTTTTTAACTTTAAAATATAATTAAAAGTTGAAAGAAAATACTGAATTCGAGGTATATTTAGCTAAAAAAGACAGTGAAACTTACAAGTTAGTTATAATTAAAATTAGCTCCTAAAATTTGAATTTAATTCAAAACAAAAAATCATTGGATATTCAATTTTAATTGTAAAAAATAAATTTTAAAAAAAAAATCTCAGATATGAATTCTCAAAATTTTTTATTACTAGATGAAAAGTCATGTAATTTCTAGTTTGAACTTGAAATCATTAAGCGGGTTTAAGGAATAAAGGGAGTTAAAGTTGTATTCATTGAGGCTTTAAATTAGAAATTGTTCAAAAATGCCAAACCATTACATAGTATTAGCACTATATATTACTATTAGGATTTAGGGCTCTTCTTTTTTCTTAATTTAATTTGGACATCTAGTCTAGTTTTATAGACAGCTTAGAGCTTAAAAGCGGTCGGAACACTGGATTCAATGCTTTTGTGTTTAGGAACCTTGAATTGATCTTCATTCATTCAAGTTCTTTTTTTCTTTGTCCATTAGGCAAGAAACAATTTATATGGATAATATCAAATGTTACTTAAAAATTGTTCGAGAATATATAAATTTGAACAGAAACAATGTAATTAATTTACAAGTGAGTTTGTTGAGAAGTCTTTATTTTTTTTTTTAATGTTGTATTAAGGATTATCGTGCCTACATTTCATTCATTTGATCACTCGATTTAGTTTGGATGAAACCACTTTGTCACAAAAAGATTTCTCAAGTCCCTAACTTTCTCATGGACTCAAAAAATACCCATTTTAATTTCTTTTTTCTTTTTCATAATTCATTACTTAATGGCATTATATTATACTCATGAGTCATGACTTACCTCCCAAATAACTAATTCATTTTTTTTTTAAATATATAAAATAAAATTTTATTTTTTTTAAAAAAAATGTTTGGTAATACACACTTGGTGTGTGATTTATTATACATGGAGAGTGAGATGCCAACCTCGAATGGATTGGATTGGGAGTAGCAACAATAACATGTTGAAAGATACAAGCAATTTTCATTGACAATAAAACTGAGAATGCTACTGCTTTTCTTTTCTTTTCTTAGTGAAATGTATAGAATCTTTCTTTAGTGTCAAATTATATTGTATTATTATATATCGCAATCACTTTTTCAATCAATATGATAATGCTCCTCGTTTGCATTTCCTCCCTACTTTCAATTGCAATTGCAATCTCTCACACACTCGCTCTCTCGAACACACACATTTCTCCTATTTGCCGACTATAGATACTTTAAATTCATTTTCCATTGTTTATGTAATGTAGTTGCGTCATTAATAAAAAAGATAGCGAATATAAATTTAACATAATATAATCAAACTTATACACCTAAATCATAATATATATATATATATAATAATAATATTAAAAAATACAAACTCTTCTATAAATTAATTTGGTAAAATTATATTGTTACATTATCACATATTTCATATAATTTATTTTCTTTTACTCCTATTAAAATGTAGGATATGTAACAATAATATAATAATTTAACATCAATTTGTATTAATGAATTTGTAATCAAGTTTGTTTAAGCAGCAATATTCATATAATAATAATTCATTGTAACCATCATATTTGTGTTATTATCAATTTTAAATACATTGGAGATATATTTATAATTACTACATATTTACTCAAATTTTAAAATAAATAAATTAAAATATTTAGCACAAATTTATTTTTATTTTGTTGTTAATGCATACCAGCTACCCATCAACTTATATTTAATAATTTATAATTTCATTTTATAACAATTATAAATTAAAAATTGCAACACTCCAACTTTAAGTATGCCTTAAAATCAAATATTAATTCTTTTACTTTATTTAAAAAGGAAAAAAAGAAGAAGAAAAGATAGACGATAAAATACAATAATAAAAAAAATCTCAATAGAGTAATATGTGCTCATGAATTAAAATAATTCCATCATATTTGTAAAAACAAATGAGTATGTATAGACATTGTATTTTATTTTATTTTATTTCGTGGGACCTTGTTCATATAATTTTAAATATGATGACATCATTAGTATGCAATTAAATATATAAAGAAAATGAGTAAGAGAAAAATTAATTTATTATTGCGAGCAAAGCAATACAATGACAATTTCACGTGTAGTTGAGCTTCACCGAATGGAATATAATCGAAGCGTCTTCAATTTGTCCCTATTCAACTTCCAAAGCACAAGGCTAAGAGGTCAAAGTATGGTTTTTCATTTTGTAATAATAATAATAATAATAATAATAATAATGACGATAATAATGATGTATGAATATTTGTAAAGGGGGGCCCTATGATTAGGAGGGTGATTATGACACGTGTATGGCATGGATTGAGGAAGCAGACATTGGGCAATTTACGCTGTGAAAAAGGTCATAAAGTGTACGTAATAATGAGAAAAGTTAAATTTGCAAATTTCTCTTCTTTCGTTTCCTTTTTAAAAAGTGAAAAAGAGGGATGACATACCTGGGCCAATGCAGCAAATGCTAAACCAATAAGGGGAGGGACTTAATTGAATTCAAAGCTGAAACTTGTATTTAGCAATTACAAAACCAGCTGGCTCACATGATTAATGGACCCACAATTTGGTGAAATTCCCGTGTGATTTTTCTTCTTCTTCTTCTTTTTTATTTATTTTTTATTTTTTTGTAATTTAATTTTTTATTTTTAACTTCCATTTCGAAAATCACTTAAATTGGTAAATCAATGGCTGAATGTCTTTTTCTCTCTCCCTAATGGGTATGGGCCATTCCAATCCAACCGCATGAAAATCTAGATGGACTAGACTCACTTTAACTTGATTTGCCAATTGGCAGATCACCGAGGCCATTAACTTTCAGGTATAAACTTCTTGATGGACCAATTGTTTTTTGTTTTTTTTTTTTTTTTTTTTTATAAATATGTCATTGAATAATTAAATGTTTTAATTGTGTTCAGGTTTTTTTTGACATACAAGTCCAAACTTATTTTTAGTCCAATCCATAAACTAAACTTAATTTTGACCAAATTACCTATCCGCTGCCAAGAGGAAACTGAAAAGCCGCTGCAGCTAGCCTCCTCTTTGCCCGCGAGGAGATCCGAAACTCAGCCAGCTACATCTTCGTCCAAAAAACGCCGCGCATCGTTGTGTAGACCTCATGCATCACCACTTTAACCCTTCGTTCACGAGACTACTCCAAGATTTGTATTTTTAACTTCTTTTAGTATTATCTTTCATTTCTTAAGTCTTTTGACTTACGATTGCAGTTAACAATTTTTAGTCTAAACTGGAATAAATTGCTGTTTTATTATCATTGTCTTGTGATGATATTTGTGATAATGTTTGTAGTGATATTTTTAACTGACATGGAGAGTGTTGAAATTTTAAGAAAACACGGTAGCTCGACAATTCAAAATGCCAAGACTATTGAATTATTGATTCAGATACAATTTTTTAAAGACAATTCAATTGTATCGACCTTTTGAATTTATTAATTGTGCGTCTTTTTATCATTTTTTTTTTATTTTCTGATTGATTTTGATAATGCCTCAGTTTCTTTTGAAAATAAATACATATTATATAATATATATATATATATATAATGTAATCATGCTATTATTTCATATGCTAAATGTCGCGGGTCGACTTTCTCTTAGTTGAGATTTACACTCGTATGACACTTACTA
Source organism: Cedrela odorata (assembly GCA_035584115.1). Lineage (NCBI taxonomy): Eukaryota > Viridiplantae > Streptophyta > Magnoliopsida > Sapindales > Meliaceae > Cedrela > Cedrela odorata. The sequence goes on along the minus strand of JAXCLQ010033117.1, from coordinate 16,866 downwards.
GCACATTTTAACCAGCAAGTCAGTCTAAACGAGTTTTCACATAACAAATTTAAGCGGGTTAGTTATCTACAAAAAGAAAAGTAAAAGTAGTAAATAAGTAGAAACAAGTCATTATTGTAATCCAACACAATCCGATAATTTATTGATAAAATACGTATAAGCGTACAAGCCATTAATAGGCATACAAACATTGAATAAACAAGCGTTACAACCTATCCTGATAATACAAACAAGCTTGAGTTATTCATGCTAAGTAGCACATTTTCATCTACCTAAGGGCGGAGGAGTACACAACAATGTCCTCGGAGTAATGATAGACAAGGTCCTTCTTAGGCACTTAGCCATTCCCTCTAAAAAGGGTTTTGAGACATTGCAAGTGTGGCATGATGAGACATACCTCATGTCTCAGTTGTCACACCCCTAAATAATACATACAATGATGTCTTTCGATTTGCGGTCACGGGCTTACTAACTGGCCATGAACAAGCAAATATGCGAGGCCCTTACATCTTCTCCTACCTAATTTATCGGCGTCCTCGACAATGACGCTATCTTGAAGTCTTCAGTCTTCTATTGAAACTGCTCCAATTCTTTGGCTCTCTTTCAGCTGATTTCTTCTTCACCAAAAATCTTCCACTCCACGAAGAACTTCTTATGACGTCGTCTTTCCCCGATTAGTTGTCTCTCTGCTAAAGTCTCTTCCACTTCTTTGGTAGTTTTCTTCCACACTTGCTCCTTAATCTCCTCTCTTGCAGGTTGATTGCGCATGGAATCTTCCGTGTTAGCGAGTTATGACTTTAACTTGCTAACACAAAAGACCGGACGCATCTTCATCTGGGTTGACATCTCAACCTTGAATGTAGCTTTCTCTTACTCTAGCAATGACTGGGACTAGTCTCTCATACTTCTACACTAGTCTCTTGTCTCAGCTCTCATTAATCTATTCAAGTTGAGTCCTTCTGTAAAGGTGCGCAAAGGTGTGTTCGCCTCGAACCCTATCTATCTGGTGACTAATTAATCTCCTTTGGCAATGTCTTAGGCAGTTGCTTCAGCATCACCTTAGCAACTTCAGCAATACATTCGCAATCTATGACCAGGTCGGCTCTTCTTTCTTCTGATACTGAAAATGCGATGAAAAAAGGTCATCGTCTCTTAATTCCCTTCTTGGATTGAACTATGGATACAAACTTTGTCTTTGTCGGTTGCTTGACTTTGGTAGGCATCATAGCAAACCTTTCTCCCTAGATCAATAAGCTGCCGGCAAATGGAATGGGATAACGCCATTCTCCAACAAGAAGTCCTTTCCCGCGATGGCAGCAATGTTATCCACATGCAAAACAATAAAGTCTACTTGACCTTCTCAAAGTGCTGATCCACGTCTGCATTTGCTTTGCCAACTCGCTCTTGAGTAAGGATTTTAGAGTTGACCGCCTTCGTGCGACCACTCTCTTCCTCGAGCTTTAACTCAAGACGCTTCACTTTGGAAGTAAAATGATGTTATAAGTAGCTCGAATGTCCACTATAACCCTTTTCATGTAATGGCCTAGGCCTTAGGCGCGATTACAACCTTTTTTTTTTTTTTTTTTACACAGGCTTGTCCTAGCTTACCGAGTTATAACCATTACAAAATGATGTTATAAGTGGCCTCAATATCCACTATAACCCATTTCATGTAATGGTCTCGGTTCTAGGTGTGATCACAACCCATTATAACCCAATGGCCTCGGTTCTAGGCGCAGTCACAACTTACTATCTTATAGGTCTGTCCCAACTACCGAGTCACAACTGTTGTAACCAACGGCCCCGATCCTAAGCGCATTCACAACCCACTATCTCGTAGATCCACCTCAGCTACCAAGTCACAACTGTTGTAGTCTAGGGTACCTTACGACTACTAGACAAGAATCCACCCCTCTTACCCTCCTCTGACGTCCTTGAGGGTTGTCACTCCGTAGGTCTAGCCCGCACTAGCACATTTCCACGGAGTTCGTCTCTCTTACTACTTAGACTTGAGATTTCCCTTCTAAGAGCATCTACAGGTGAGTATGAGTATCGACTCTACAAAAGGTCATTTTTTTGTAACCTTCTTGTCTTTTCTGGATAGCTCATTTAGAGCGTTCAACATTCACGGTGCCACCATGTGGCCCATCTCTTTTGTCTCTCGATTACTTTTCAAGTGCTTCTTGCAGTTTATCTCTAACTATCATAGCACTTAGTCTTGTCTCTTTAAGGCATTCAATGGCTCTATGCGACCATTGTATCACTAATACGGTAACATTCCTTCTCGGCTTTCCCACACCATTAACGATGGTGACTTCCTTGGGAAGTTCGGATCTACTCACTTAGGTTGCTCCCCTACCTTTGTTAGAGCCCACAATCTCTGGGATTCCTGTTTCCATTCTCTTTTTCTCTTGAGATGGGTAACAACCTTTTGGTTATGAATTAACACATGAGTAACCCAACAACCATTTAATGACTGCTTGTGCGAATGGGGAATCTTGCACCCCTTTGTCATTGTAACTCATTTCGTGCCCAAGGTTGAAGGCTTTCCATCAAGTAAAACAATCTTAATCATATTTCGGATATCTAACATTAGACCCGAGAATTTCTTTACATACTCGCAAATTGTCCCAGTTTCGAGTCAACTCGTGTAATTGCTTTCGAGTAAGGCATGCAACCTTTTCGAGGAAGAACTTTAGCTTTCATTTCAAGTCCTCCACCACCACTTGCCATTCTCAAATAATTACATGGACGCCAGGGTCACCTTGGCATCTTCGGAATCTATCCTCACATTTCAAAAATATTGTTGGATGTCAAACAAGTGTTTTCAAGTAAGGTACGCCACATTTTTTAAGATGAGGTGGTTTTTTAACTCTTATTTCGGGTCCTCCAACACAACTTGAAATCCCGTACAAATACATGAACACCAAGCTTACCTTGACGTCTTCGAAACCTGTCCCACAATTCAAAAATATTGTTCGATATCTAACAATGCCATTTTTTAGTACTTTGGCATCTCGGGTCCCTGCATAGCATTTCGGTTCCGGTGCTTTCAATGAACGTATTTTAAGCTTGGAGCAGCTCCCGACTAAGTTGCAAGGATACAAGTAAGTAAGATCTATCCACTTTCTTTACTCGTTCCCGCAACACCCTCACTGCATCACGGTATTCCTCCATACTCTCGGATATCATTACTTGCGTATTTGTAAACTATGTTTCCAACTATTCGAGACGTCCCCCATTAGACGACTCAGAGCTAAAACCAATGGCTTTCATTTCTCGTATGCTTACCCAAAAACTCAAGGACTCTAGTAATATCAGAGTTTGTCTCAAGTCTTCGGTATCAAATGAGTTCTTGCTCTACTATGCCGACTCTAAGGCTCATTGATGCTCTTTTAACTAGCCCATTTCCTTTTGAGAGCATTCAATCGAGTTGTTCTTGAAGAGATAGTTTTTGTATACACTATCACCACAACCTTGAGCTCTGATACCAACTGTTACGGGCCGACTTTCTCTTAGTCGAGATTCGCGCCTATACAGCACTTACTAAGGCATTCCAACTAACAAGTCAGTCTAAACGAGTTTTCACATAATAAACTCAAGCAGATTAGTTGTCTACAAAAAGAAAGGCAAGAGTAGAAACTAAGCGAAAATAAGTCATTATTGTAATCCAACATAATCCGATGTTTTATTGATAAAATATGCACAAACGTATAAGCCATCAATAGGCGTACAAGCATTGAATAAACAAGCATTACAACCTATCCTAATAATACAAATAAGTTTGAGTCATTCATACTAAGTAGTACATTTCTATTTACCCGAGGGCGGAGGAGTACGGAGCAATGCCTCCGGTGTACTGATGGACAAAGCCCTTCTAAGGCACCTAGTCATCCCCCCTAAAGAGGGTTTTGATACATTGCAAGTGTGGCATGAGGAGACATACCCCATGTCTCAGTTGTCACACCTCTGAATAATACATACAATGATGTCTTCCGATTTGCGACCACGAGCTTACTAACTGACTGTAGACAAGCAAATACGTGAGGCCCTTACATTAAGTGTATGTACCATGATTTATAATCATTGAATTTATACACAAATAAAACTATAAACAAATAAATCCTCAAACTGTCATGTTAGATTTAGGAAGTTCATGTTGCATTATTCACATTTACAAATATCATAGACTACAAAGAAAATATACCACTTGGCTCAAAATACTTTTTCTATGACTTTGATAAAATACAAGACTAATAAAAAAAAAATTTATGCATGCTAAGGTTAAAGTCAACCATCTCTAGGCTATACAGTAAGAAAAAATACATGATATTTATAAGTATACATATATGCATGCTTTTTCAATATAATTTATTAATTGTGCTATATTTATTCTTTTAAATTTGCACAGGATCAATGGAAGAACAAAGTGATGAAACAACTTGTGTTAGTATAAGCACATGTGGATTCTAGATAAAATAAGTGAGAAATTGACTGCAGTATAACTAGACCTATTCAAAATGACGTACTTTAGGATATTTTTGTAATTACTATTGGAAAACAGTTTTCACTTGCTAGAAGTAACAACTATCATATAGTTATGTGGAAAAATTCTCTGAGAATCGTGACTAAAAATTATGTAAGATTTAAATTTTTTTAACAAATTTAAACAAAAATAATAATAAGAATATAGAAATTATACCCCACGTTGTAATATGGAAAAACTCTAGTTTTCTCCAAGCATATTCACATGCCGGTTTATTAACGATATTTCCTATTTATATATTAAGAGACTTGATTAAGATTGATTTCAAAATAAAATAATTTTTTTATATTTTATTTCTTATTTTCCTTAGAAAATGTTAAGGAAAATATTTCTTCCCCTCTTCTCAAAAATTATCGTATCTTCCTTCTTTTTCCTTCTCTTAATTTTTGTTTCATTCTTATACATGTAGCAAAATATATAAATGAAAATAAGTTTGACAATTTTTTATTGGTGGATTCTAAATCCATGAAATCTAATTGATTCATTAAAGTTTTTGATTTTATCAAATTACTTAACAATTAAGTAATAATAAATATTAATAATAAAATAAAAAACTTAGATATCAAAATCTTTACTATTGATTTTCATCGTTATGGATAAATATTAACAAAATTTTGACATTTAACCACTTTACATGATGCCACTTTATATGATGCCACTTGTCAAATAAATATTTAATTAAATATTTTAAAAATATTTAATTCATAAATATTTTATGTTATAATCCACGCTTTTGATTTGCATCATAATGGATAAGTATGAGGAAAATTTTGACACTTGTCAACATTTGGTTTTACCATTTATCAAGTAATGATTTATTTGATTTTATCACTTGACAATATCTTATGGTACCACTTGTCAAACAAGTGTTTATTTGATTTACAATAATATTTATTAAATATTAATAAATAAACTAATTTATTTATTAATATATAAATCAAACAATATATCATTCAGTTTCCCATATATCAGTAAATTATATTTAAGGTATTAATAAATTACTGAAATATTTTTCGAACTTACGGGTGCTAGCGCGTTATTGCCGGAAAATACATATTTTATTTTGTGAAGAATAAAATTGTCTTCCGATTAACTCATCAAAGTAATTTAATTTTTGTCAATACGAAATATCATTAATTGGCTTAATGATATTTATTTTGTCTATCGTTAATTTACCAGTTAATTTATGTGACCCCTTAGGTTTACCATGAACTAGACATGAGCCAATATAAACCCTTTCACATCACTTTAGTATAACTTATTGAAACCAAAGTTTCCAATGATCGTGAGTAACTTCTAGCAAGATATCATAACCCCTAGAACACAAAAAAATGTATTTCTAGATAAACTCATATATTCGCACTTACGTATAGTAAAGTCCCTCTGCTACGTTGTCATCAAACCCCTAACTCGATCATAAGATTAGAAACTCAATCATATATTGGATTTTGCGTATCTGTAAAACTCATTTTTGAAAACCGCGTACTCAGGCCAGATATTTTATTCCTGCGTATGAAAATTTTGTTTAGAATCTCAAGTTCAAATATCTAAACTAACGGATTTCATATTGATCATCACTTGTCCTCATACAATAAAAACTCACTACCGTCAAGTTTTTTTCACCAGGCATGGCTAGCCCAGTGCAATATACACAAGTGAATGATGTGTCTTAATGCAGAAGGCAATTGTGATATCTCAGGTCAAAGGACTAGTGGATATTTACTCATGTGATTCGTCATGTTTGGTCACGTTTAGTAACACATTTTCTAATGTATTACCCATATTCTTGCTCTTGTGAGATGAGGCTCATCACCCAACTATTAACATCTAATTATAATCTTCGATAGCATCTCAACATGTCAGTAATGCAACGTCATCATTCCCTAAGATATTATCTCAACTGAGAACATATTTAGATGTATTTAATCGGAGACTCTGTACTCATATCTATAACTCTTTGTAGATAAAGTTTCTAAAACATAATACATCTTAGGACCCTGTTTTATAAATTTATATAATTGCAACAATTACTATAAAATGGTAAATAGTATCATATTGTTAATCATAAATAACTAATTATTCACAATTAACTATTAATATATACAAATCACATAATACCCAAATTATATGACACGATTGGTTATAGGGCATATCTCCAACAGTTACAACAAATTACATTTTCAGGGCAGCTTGCTCACAACGTCCTTTTAGGAAAAGTTCACACAATAGAAGGCGATTCTAAGAATTAGATGAGGTTTTTCATTTTCATTAAGTTAATTCCTTTCTCGAAGATGGAGTTCAAATTTATTATTGTGCTAAACTTCGACCACTACCCATATAATAGGAAGAGCCAAACAATAGCAAGGATCATCAACTACGTGATAAGTATTTCAATGGGAACCGAAAGATAACATAAAAACAATTAAAAAAATTGATTGATAGTACTGATTTTTAAAGTATTGATGAACACAAATGCATTTAAATTGGCATTGGTTTTTTTAGTCAAGAGATTTTTGTTCGACCATAGCAAGGTTGACTCATTCATCATGCAATTGGTAGACGATATACATACTTTCAATAAGTATCAATGGGGGATAATTGCATGGGCGTTCACCTTCAAATCTTTGTCTAGAATTTTGATTGGAAAGGTAAAGAAATTCAAGACTTTGCATGTTGTTAACCCCACACACAAAGTTGATTGTTACAACTTGGAAGGTTGTCCCATCATATTTCCAGTATATTTGAATTTTTATCTAAGTATTTATAAATTCCATTGTTTGTGATTAACTTTTTTTTGTTATCTTTTCTTATATTTTTGGATATTCAAGGCAATGCCATATGCTAGAATAGGTATGAAATTGCACAAGCATACATGACTATTCCACGTATGCTAAAATGGCAAACGAAGAAGATTATGAGATATACTGCACTCAACAATGTTTTGTTTGGAATGAAAAATGTTAGTTAAAAGATAACAATTAAGTATTTTCAAAATAAATGCAAATATTGAATAAAATAACGCAATTTCTTAAGTGTGATGCAACAATTAATCAACAAAGCTTTGTCACCTTCACCTGAAGAGAAAGCTTTACTGTCATTATCCAGTTATAAACTATTAAGAATGCAATGAAAGTTTATGTAAAGGAGGTACCGTTGTCTTTACACATTGATGGGGGTGATGGCAATAATGGTATCAATGATGTTGGCAAGGAATATATTAACATTGATATAGATAAGAATCCCTCCCTTATTCCACACAACGATGTTGGATTTAATTCATCAGTTGCACTACTATATACTTAAATTATTTATATAAATTTGTTTACAGTCTTTCTTAATCTCATTTGTAACGTTTACAATTTTAAAATTTTGTAATTGTAGCATCCACAGTATTTAGGAAATTTAATCGAATAATTTGATTTATATGTTTAATTAAAATTTCATGTAATTTAGAAATTTTGGGTGAATTCTAAAAATTTTTTAGTCCCAAAATTAATTTCATAAAGTTAAGTTATAAGTGGATTTTGAATGAAGAAAATAGTGCTTAGATTAATTTTAGACTTTTAATTTAGACTAAAATGAAAATTTTTCAAAATTTTGAGCTATTTTTAAAATTTTTAAAAAAATAAGGGTCTCAATGATATTTTACGTATCAAAATAAAGGAAAATTTGCTATTTTCCCAATTCATTTCTTCTTCTTTCCAATAACCACCGAAGCCTTTTTTTTTTCCCTCTTTCTATCTCAAATTTCGGCCAAATCACTTCGAATTCGAGCAATTTTCTTTTAAATTTCAGTTAGCGGTAAACCATTTAACGCACTAAAAGCTCAAATTTTAGATTTTGATCATGAATTAAATTTATGTTACTATTTATCCAAGAAATTTACGCTTAATTTTGCATAAAAAAAATATTAGATTGTATTGAATTAAAATTAAAAAAATATATAGTATTCTGTTAATTTGGCATTAATTAAAGTGTTTGTGGGTAGAAATTTGGGTATTTTTCTTTCGGATGAACAATAATTTTGAACATGCTACAGTAATATATGAATTAGCTATATTATCTTTAATCTGAACAGTAACTATTGCTACAGTAATCTGATATAAACATTGTTTAGCTATAGTAATTCCAGCATAAACAGTACTTTTGCTTGTAGTATTTAGATCAAAACCTCATTTGTTTGCTTCAGCGAAAATGTATAAATTTAGGATAGTCAAAAATGTGAATTAGAGTAAGTTAGCTATGGGAATTCATTGTTGAAAATCGAAAAAAATTACCTTAATTAGTTAAACTTAGTGAAATACATTAAATTAAGAAATTTTATACACAAACTCCATGAATATTGCATTTAAAACTTTTAAGTTGATTAATTGAATAATAGAAGACATGATTTATATATTTGTGATATTAGGCTATAAGAATCCGAGAGAAGAACTAAGTTAGGCGAAAGGATCATTAATAGGAATAGTTATCCTCCTCTTGTAGTAAGTAAATCGTGCATGTATTTTTACTAATTTTGAAATAATATGATATCTGAGCATGTGTTTGAAAATAATATGAAAATTAAGGATTTTGAATGTTTTATATGCTGATATCAAATTCATAAAATGATTGTTGAAAATGATGTCGATGTGTGAATATTTATAAATGAAAATGATTTTATGGTTCTAGTCGTTAGTTAATGTTTATTCTGATTTGGCCGGGTCTCATGTCAAAAGCAGAACTTGTGAACTATTCAAAATTCTGTTTAACATGCTATGCACATTTTTATTATATTCGAAATGAAAATAATGTTCGCTTTATGCAAAATACGTGATCACGTTCTAGATTCAGGTCATCGTAGTTGCAGTTGACACTATCTGACTGAACCATTCTGAAAATATCTGAACTATGAATTGATTTTTGTGTAATTAAAAAGTTTAAAAATATATTGACCTATTCGAGTATGTATATTCTATACCGTATTGACATATGCAAACTTGCATGGTTTACTTACTGAGATTGTATCTCACCTTTTATTGTAAAAATTTTATTTTTCAGAGAATAATATTTATGAAGAAAGAAAGGAGACGTACGCAAGTGATTAGGTGTAGAATAAATTTTAGTTATAGGTAATTAATGGAGTAATTGTAAGATTGAGAACTAATTATGTAGATAACTCTTTGTATGTGTAAGGAATTATGAAATGATAAACAATTAAAAATCATGTAATAGTAATACTCTTTGTATGAAATGATGTAGCATTATGTAATTATGATTGATTGAGTAAGTATGGAATGGGAAATGGCATCATTACACATGTATTTTTTACAGTGTTAACATGATAAGGTCCCTAATTAGATTTACCACATTTATACTCTGTATATAGTCAATTAAGAAAATGAGATATGATATTTTATATATTTTTCATTTACAACAATCATTAATAGGCTCGACATTTTTTTCCTTACTATATACACATGTGTTTATTTATAGCCAATCACATCGTTAGGATACCAATAGAATTTACAAGACTCTCATGTGTAGCCACACTTGACCTGAAGGACCTAGTGCAATATAAGACTTATGCATAGCACTAATTCTATCACATTTTGCCAAAATTTTATAAAATATTTAATAAATCATATGCACGCAATTTACTCATAGTCATCGCAGCTTTAGCATGATGATATTATCAAAAGCTTTGAGCTTATACAATTGGATATGCAAAACAGTCTTGATCAACATGAAGAGTTGTTTTGTGTAAAAATGAACCTTGTTAGGCAACAATTCATTGAAAAGACACAAAACTTAAGGAGCGAGGTGAGTGGATGGTTCGAGTTATTTACTTTCGATACTGAGTGGGTACCGTCATAGGTTTGATAATATTATGTTAGGAGTTCTTAATGTGAAATTGATAATATCATGATGTAAGAGTGTGTGTTTTCGATGATGAGCAAATTCAATATAATGTCAATAATTAAATATATTTGAATACGTTGAGAATCAAGAAAATTGTATTTGAATGTATTTGTGAGCAAACTAAATAATTTTATGTGCGAAATGTGATTTTAGCTTAACAGAATCGGTACTTAGAACCAAAGGATCAACACTTTCGCAAATCGAATCGATACCTTGACCTCACGAATCAATATATTTGATAAAGGTCGATACTTTAAATACAAGAGATTGATATCTTGCAAGTCAAAAGCTTCAAAAGGAATCACCAAGTCCATCAGATTAATACTTAGAGGATATAGATTGATACGAGTAGAGAAGATCGATACTTAGAGTTAAGGAGATCTATACTTCTCATTCCAGAGAGTTCAAAATTAATTAAAAGTTGAACCAAATCGATACCAAAATAGAAGAGATCGATACTTTGCATTCCAAAGAGTTTGAAATTAATTACAAGTTAAACCAGTTCGATACCAGAACAGAGGATATCGATACTTCTCATTCCAAAAAGTTTGAAATTAATTACAAGTCTAACCAGATCGATACCAGAGCAAAAGAGATCGATACTAGAGCAAAAGAGATCGATACTAGAGCAAAAGAGATCGATACTAGAGCAAAAGAGATCGATACCAGAGCAAAAGAGATCGATACTTTGCATTCCAGATAGTTCGAAATTAATTACAAGTCGAACCATATCAATACCAAAGCAGAGGATATTGATACTTCACATTCCAGGAAGTTCAAAATTAATTACAAATCAAACCAGATAAATACCAGAGTAGAGAAGATTGATACTTCGCATTGCAAAAAATTCAAAATTAATTACAATGCGAACCAGATCAATACCAAAGCTGAGGAGATCGATACTTCGCATTCCAGAGAGTTAAAAACTAATTACAATGTAAACTAGATTAATACACGATGGAGAAATGATTAATACTCGAGATCGAAGACAAGTTCAAATTTAAATTGGTTTAAACAGATCGATACATTAATTGAATGGATCAATACTTCCTGATGTTTTAAAGCTCAATAGTAACTTCTGCAGCATTTATGGTGAATATTTATTGTACCAAATAAAGCCATTGGACACAAGGTCTTTCACAACAAGAATAAATATAAATAGAAGAATTTCAGAAGAGAAAAAAGACAAAGCATATTTGGCTAATCACTGAACATTCCTTTCGATCTTTAACAACGAGAAAAACTCACTACTGCAATTTTATTTTATAACCCTCTTTGAGAGAATTTTATTTTTGTGTGTATATTGATATATTTACTCTAGTAAGAGAGTTAAAAATAGAATTCTAATTTTAATCAATTTAGATTTATCTTCACCCAAATTAAACGAAGATTGTATTGGGTTTCTCTTCACCAGAAAAAATAAAGTGTACGGTTGTCCTTCACCATAAAAAGAGTTGTGTTGGTTTTCACTTGACCTAAAGAAACAAGAAGATAATCAAACCTCAGTGATGATACATAACTAAGAGAGTGGTTGTAAGTTAAGCTTGCCGAACCACTATAAATTCTGTGTTTACTTTCTTTCTCTTTACTGTTTTATTTATTGCATTGCATTAACAATTCCATTCACCTTAAGCTTTTAATTTTTAAATAACCAAATTCATCCCCCTCTTGGGCACTGCCAACTTGACCAACAAATGGTATCAAAGTTTAACTCAGTTAAATAAGACTTATAACCTAGAGGAGTAGATTAAAATGGCTTCTAGCAGCAACTTAAGACAATTAGTTGAGGGACAATCCATAAACATACCACTATTCTTTAATAGGACTGATTATGCATACTGGGAAAAAGATGATACAAATCTTCTTAACAATATTAGATTTTAAAATCTTCATTTGAAGTGAACCAATTTCTCTCTTCAGTAATCCACTCCCTTTTAAACTTTAACTTTCTTTCTGTAGTTATCACATTCTCTATTGAAGAAAAAACATCCTTTATTGTGCTTTAAATAGATCTGAGTTTAATAGGATTTTTGGATTTGAAACAGCTAAATCAATTTAGAACATGTTAGAAGTCACACATGAGGAAACAAGTAGAGTTAAAGACTCAAAAATCAGTATGTTTGTTTATGATTATGAATTGTTTAAAATGAAGCCACATGAAAGCATAAAAGATATATTCACTTGCTTTACTGACATTACCAATGAACTAAAAGCTCTTGGTAGATCTTATTTCAATACAGATATCGTAATGAAAATCCTAAAAAGCTCTTCAAGTGAATGCAAGAAACCAAGGAATACAAGACATAAATGTCCACTAAGGAAAGACAAAAAGGACAAGAAGAAAAAGAAGACAATAAAAGTCACATGGGATAACTCATCTAGCAAAGAGAACACTTCATCATCAGAAAATGAGATAACAAACTTTTGCCTTATAGAAAAATAAGAAGATAAGGTATTCTCCTTAGATCAAAACTCTTCATATTATGATACATACTCAAGTAGTGATAATGATGATTTATTGGATGATAATTTCAATGCACTATATGAATAACTTAAAAATGATTTTCAAGAGTTGTATGTAAAGCATAAAGAAGTAAAGAAAAAGAACTTCATAATGTTAAAAAAAATGATTCATTGAAATTAAGAGTTAAAGAACTTGAAATCAAAATTAAATCTAGCATGTCTAAGGAATTTGATGTACTAAAAGATGAAAACAAAACCTTAAAGGATAAGATAATTTCTCTTAAATAAGTTTTAGCTAAATTTACACAAGGAAAAGTGTCCTTAGAAAAACATCTAAGTAGCCAAAAATTAGTATTTGATAAAGCTGAACTTGGCTACAAACAAGAAACAAAACAAAAAGCTTATGTAAATTATTTCATAAAATCCACTCAATAAATGACTTCATTTGTTACTTGTAATTATTGCAATACGAAAGGCCATTATAGCAATACATGTCTACATAAGAAAAATACATATAATGAACCTAAGATTATATGAGTACCTAAGGGCCCAAAACTTAAAAAAAAAATCATGTATACTAAAATGACCAAGACTTTCAAGGGTAAAACTAATGTTTATAGATCCAAAGTCACTTGGGTACTAAAATAAACTTGCCTCTTTAATAGGGACCTCATGTGAAGAGCAACAAGTATAAGAAAATGTGGTTCCTAGACAGTAGTTGCTTAAAACACATGACGGAAAATAAAAGGTTATTTCTCTATTTAAAGAAAGAGGAAAGAAAATAAGTGGTATTTGGAGACTATAACCAAGGCAAGGTGAAAGGTATTGGAACTATTGGTAATAATTAAATTATAATTAAAGATGTTTTATATGTTGAAGGTTTGAAGTATAACTTACTTAACATTAGTCAATTGTGTGATTGTAGTTACAAAGTTATATTTCTTAAACATAGTTGCGAAGTGTTAGATGAGCATAATAATAAACTAATTTGTGCACTTAGAAATTATAATATATATATATATTATAGAACTAGAAAACTTGAATGAAGTAAATGATATTTGTTTACAAGTTCTATATAATGATTCTTGGAAGTAGTATAGAAGATTAGGACATTGTAGCATGGATCTCTTACGAAAACTAACTAAACAAGAATTATTAGGAGATCTTCCTAATCTAAAATTCTCAAAAGATAAAGCATGTGGTCCATGTCAATAGGTAAACAAGTTAAGACATCTTTTAAAACCAAGAACCTAGTTTTCACAACTAAACCGTTAGAACTTTTACATATGGATCTTTTTGGACCTAATAGAGTCACTTCCTCAGAAGGAAAACTCTATACATATGTAATCATTGATAATTAATCTAGATATACATGAGTATTCTTCTTAGAAAGCAAAAGTGATACATTTGAAACATTTGAAAAAATCTCAAAGAAGATTCAAAATGAAATATGTTACAAAATTGTGAAAATTAGAAGTGATCAAGGTGGAGAGTTTGTGAATAAAGATTTTAAAAATCTTTGTAATGAGAATGGATATTCTTATAACTTTTCTACACCTATAACTTCATAACAAAATGAAGTTGCTGAAAGAAAGAATAAAATCATAGAAGAAATGGGTAGAACTATGCTTAGTGAGTATAATTTACCTGAATACTTTTGGGCTAAAATCATATAATTAATAGGGTTTTAATACGAAAAATTTTAAATAAAACTCTATATGAACTCATCTTTCAAAGAAAATCCAAAATTAAATACTTTAGAATATTTAAATGCGATTGCTATATTCTTAACACCAAAGACAATCTTGGAAAATTTGAGCCCAAATTCGATCTTGAAATATTTTTGGGATACTCCTCCGACACTAAAGCCTATAAAGTTTTCAATATGAGAACTCAAATCGTAAAAGAATCCGTGCATTTGACATTTGATGAGTTTAATCCCGACTTAGCTAAATTAATTACTAAAGAAAAGGAAAATGCATTAGAGATTAGTGAAAACTTGAAAAACTTGAACTTAAATGACACATCTATATAAAAAGGAAAATGAATTGTAGTATGAGAGAAAGCCTCTAAAGAACTTCCCAAAGCGTGTAAATTTGCCTCTAATCATCCAAAAGAGCTAATTATAGGGGATCCTTCATAATGAGTCAAAACTAGAAGAGGAGCAAAAGAAATTAATGGAAACCTAAATAAGGTTCAAAATTTAGGATTTGTCTTTCAAATTAAGCCAAAACATGTTGAAAAAGCTCTAGAGGATAAAAACTGACTAATGACCATGTAAGAAGAGTTAAATCAATTTCAAAGAAATAAAGTATAGACCTTAGTATATAGACTTAATGATTATCCAACCATTGGTACTAAATGGGTTTTTAAGAATAAACTTGATAAGAATGAGAATATTTCTAAAAACAAGGTTAGGCTAGTTGCACAAGAGTATAATCAATAAGAGGGAATAGACTATGATGAAACTTATACTCCTGTAGCTAAATTAGAAGCCATTAAAGTGCTTTTAGCATTTGCATGTTACAAAAAAATTTCAAACTCTATCAAATGGATATCAAAGTACATTTTTAAATGGTTTTATAAATGAAAAAGTTTATGTAAAATAACCTCCTGGATTTGAAAATCATAAATTTTTAAATCATGTTTATAAATTCACTAAGATGTTTTATGATCTAAAACAAACACTTAAAATTTGGTATAAAAGACTTAGTGAATTTTTACTAAAACATAAGTTTGTGAGGGAAAATATTGAAATTACACTTTTTATAAAAACTAAAGATGATGATATTTTACTAGTTCAAATTTATGGTGATGACATCATTTTTAGAAGAACCAATGAATCATTATGCATTGATTTTTCAAACCTTATGAATGAAGAATTTGAAATAAGTATAATGAAAGACCTAAATTTTTTTTTTGGGACTTCAAATTAGACAAACTAATGATAAAATTTAGATCTCCCAATTAAAATACATCAAAAGGTTGTTGAGGAAGTTTGATATGATAGAAGATAAACTTATTCAAACTCCTATGAGCACTTTCACCTCTATAGACAAAGATAAAATAGGAAAGAATGTGGACCAAAAATTGAACAAAGGCATGATAGGTTCCTTACTTTATTTAATTGCCTCTAGACCCGATATTCTCTATAGAGTATGTGTATGTGCTAGATTTTAATCTAATCTCAAGGAATTACACCTTATAGCGGTAAAACTAATTTTTAAATACTTAAAAGTCACACCTAACTTATGATTATTTTATCCAAAGGATGATAAGTTTGGTTTGAAAAGTTATTCGGATGTCGATTATAGAGGATGTAAAGTGGATACAAAAAGTATAAGTGGTATTTGCTACTTTCTTAGAAATGCACTAGTATCATGATTTAGTAAAAAAATAAAATACAGTTACACTTTCTAGCATCGAAGCAAAATATATATCCGTAGGTAGTTGTTGTGCACAACTCTTATAGATTAGACCTTAGTTAAATTTCTATTTTATGTGATAACACAAGTGCAATAAACTTAACTAAGAATTCTGTGCATCATTCAAGAACCAAGCACATAGAAATCTGCCACCACTTCATTAAAGATTATGTTAATAAAGGGGGTGTATACTTAGAATATGTCAATAGCTGATATCTTCACTAAACCATTTGATAAGGATCATTTTTGCGTTATTAGAAATGAATTAGGAATAATTGAAATTGATTCAATCATGTTTGTGTATGACAGTATGTTAAAAATCATTTCTGAAAGGATTCAGATCGATACATTGATCAATAAGTATCGATACATTATTAACATATTGATACGTTTTTATAACTGCATCGATATCTTAATAAGTTTTAACCTAGGATCGACACAACCCTATAAATGTATTGATAACTCTATTTTTATAGTATTATTTTATCTATTTAAACTTGAATTTTAACTTATATATTGTTGATTTTGTTT